>APFE030691809.1:148761-180830 GCA_000404065.3 Pinus taeda | reverse complement strand
TCGATTTTTTTTTAATGTGTAAATATTTGCAACAACTTAACCTTAAAGAATTAATAAACGCATTTAAAATTAAAACATAAGATAAAGTTTTGAAGCTCTTCTTCCATCTACCAAATCCCATATACCATATGGAACCTCTATAATAGTAGAGAGTATCTGTGACAAGTCCATTTTTTATGGGCATCAAATTGTTTAGTGGCATTGAGTTGAAAATAATATTGATACTATAGGCATGAATGCTTATTTTAAGTTTATGACATGTGGAGGTTTTAAGTTTATGAATTGTCATTGTTCAGGGAGGTTTCTACTGAAGAAGGAGAAATAAAAGCTAGGGAGAACGGTTTGATGTTCATTGAGACGAGTGCCAAAACGGGCTTTAATGTTAAGGTTTGTAAGGTTACTCTCAGCTTTAAATAGTTTATTTCTTTGAGTTCTCACTAAGTGTGTTCAAGTATTTCGATTGAATTAAAATGAATTATTTATTAAATTTAATATTTTATTAATTTTTAAATTAAGTATGAAAACTATATTAATTTAAAATATTATTATAAATATCACTCATTATTATTAATATATTTATTGAGTATATATATTATATGATTATTTTAAAAAATTAATTGATGGGTAGGTATTTATTATAAGGTTTTAAATGAATTACTGTTTAATGGTTTTATTTGGGGAGTTGTAGAATTTAAATAGTATTTAAAATTATAAAATTTCAGGGATGATGAAATATATTAACGGTGTAATCCTATAAATATAAGAAGGTTTACTCTTGAAAAACTAGTGGTAGTGCGTAGTGTATTATGGGGTGATAGGAAATAGAAATATAAATTAAGTTGTAAAGTTATTTATATCTATGGTTAAGGATGGTAAAAAATTTAATATTAATATTTAAACGATTAGAAAATTTACAAAGAAATATGGATAGTGAGATATTTTAAAAATGTTCCTTTTGGAAATCTTTTCCAATTAATTATTCATAGTAATTGTATTAATAAAATATGTAGATTATTTGATATTTATAACCTAATTAGTTTTCTCTATCACTTAAATTTTTTGAAAGGAATCATACTCTCGCTCGATAAGATAAATAGCTTGCCAAGCATCTGCCATGTATATGCCTTTGGCTCTTCCGTTAAAGAAATAAAGATATATCTTAGACAATGAAATTTAGTGGATCGTTAGGAGTTGCAAGTGTCTCTTTTGTAATTTGACAAGAGAAATAACTGGGATGCAACCTAGTCCTCTTTATCGTTATTTAATTGATTTTTTCCATAGTAGTTTCTAGCTTAGACATATTCATTTTTTTAATAATATAATAAAAATTAAATAGCTTTGCAAAATGGAGTTAATGATTGTATTCCTTTTCCAATAGTATACTAAAATAATTTTTTTTTTTTTTAAATAATATTATTAGCTTATTGTACTGAATTTATGCCATTGTGTGGAGCTATGCGATTGAAATTTGTATAGTTGTGGGCTATGTCTCACATTTATCTAGTACAATGTTCTTTTAGTAATGAAATATTCATTTTCCAATAATAAATTAGATTAAATAGCTCTCCAGAATTCAACCTATGGTTTATACGAGTAGAACATTTTACTCAAGTTTGGACATTTTTATTCAATAGCAATGTTTGTGCTTTCATTCTGCAGGAAAACTTTTCATGTAAAGTAAATATAAAAAACAAAAAGCACTTTTGTTTAATAGTAATATTTGTGCTTTCATTATGTAGAAAAAATGTGCATATAAAATAATTACCAAAAACAGAAAGTGGTAATGACTATTCATTTTCCAATAATAAAATAAAATATTTTTGTTTAATAGTAATATTTGTGATTTCATTCTGTATAAAAACTGTGCATGTAAAATAACTATCAAAAACAGAGAGTGGTAATGACGTATTTATTTTCCAATAATAAAATAAAATAAATATTTATGCATAATTCAACTTATGGTTTATATGAGTAGGACATTTTGTGCGGGAGTGTGAACATTTATCTTTAATAGTAATATTTGTGTTTTCATTAAAAACTGTTCATTTAAAATAATTATCAAAAACAAAAGTATTAATGTGAGAGAATTAATAACTATAATTAAATGCACAATATTCTATTAATAGTCAAATTAATAATAGTTAAAAGTAATAACTATTGCAGTGTATAGCTTAACTCATAAATTATTAGCTATTAATAAAAATAATTAATAGCTATAGTAATGTTGATGATGATTATTAACATCCATGCACAATATTCTATTAATAGTCAAATTAATAATAGTTAAATGTATGACTATTGCAGTGTATAGCCTAACTCATTAATTATTAGCTATTAATAGAAAACTTAATAGCTATAGTAATGTTGATGAGGATGATGATTAATGTCCACTCATACCATATGAGACATCAAGAAAAGAAAAAGAATCTAATTGTGATTCTTCAAAATCTTGTTTTTGTGAGCCAAAAAAAGAGTCACGCAATCTAAATGGAACTGTTTTTTGTCTTCCACCTTCTTAGTATGGCAGATTTGAAAGATTCTATCATCCCAAGGAGACTTGGGAATAGACCACCACCTAGTTTGACTTCGAAGCTCATGAGAATTAGTTCTTATCTTAGGATTCTCATTTTTTTATGGTTATCAAAGGTGGAGTTGATCACCTCCTTATAATATCTTAGCTTCCTTTTACGGTCCAGCGCCTTATCATCCCACAACCTATTCTTAAAATTGGACGTAATAGTATATTTGACACTATCTCTGCTTCCCATGATGATATCTTGGTTAATCCCCCAATGGTTGGGCCAAGACAAGACATCGTTCTGCCACTCGTGCTTGACGCGATGGTGGGGTTTTTGAGTAAGGTTAGAAGCAATTTTTGGAAGCCTCACGGATTCCATGTTGTGAAGCTTCTTCATATACGTAAGATATATAAACATAGTCGTAATTTCAATGGGAGATAGGTCAACCTCGATCAAGAGGATAAGATAGGGAGTATTTCGCTTGATCTCTAGGTTGTAGGTTATGAATTCCTCTTGAATCATCTCAAATTTCCTCCGCGACTCTCTGGATATATTGTAGCCCCAAAATTCACATCCCTATAAGAAAATACAGGTTACGAGAGTAATTATCAAAAGAAAGTATTAATTATGAAGAATTAGTAGCTATAATCAAATGCACAATAGTATATTAATAGTCAAGTTAATAATAGTTAAATGTAGAAGCTATTGCAGTGAGGAGTTTAACTCATTCATTATTCACTATTAATGAAAATAGTTAATCACTATAGTATTATAACTTAGTAGGTTTCCTTATAATAGCTATAGTATTATAAAAATATAATAGTTTCAAGAAACTATTGTTGTTGTTTAACTATTATATGTATTAATAGTTATATTTTATTTTTCTTATTACTATTATGCTTCTATTCCATTTATAACTTCATAATTACTCTGGACAACTAATTTAAGTAATAGTTGTTAGCTATTCTTTATGATTTCATTTATATTTTTATCGCTAATGCTTTGTGCAAAGGTTTTTTTTTTTTAAAATCAAAATAACCAATTTAAAAAGTCGAATGTCTAAAGAGTGTGCTTGGCATTGAAAAAGAGCATAGAGTTAGTAGTGTGTGGAACATTGCTTGTGCAAATCTTTCCACAGATAGAAAGCTCCGCACAAGGAAAACTCTACACGAAATGGAGTTTATCACCACTTTATCGAAAGCAGAAATAATTAATGTGGGAGAACTAATAACTATAATTAAATGCACAATAGTCTATCCATAGTCGAGCTAATAATAGTTAAATGTAATAGCTATTATAGTACAAAGTTTAAATCATTAATTATTAACTATTAATAAAAAAAGTTAATACTTGTAGTATTATAAAATTGTCCATATAAAATAATTATTACGAAAAAATTAATGCTAGAGAATTAATAGCTATAATTAAATGTACAATAATCTATTAATAGTGAAGTTAATAATAGATAAATGGAATAGTTATTACAGTGCTGAGTTTAACTAATTACTTATTAACTATTAATGAAAATAGTTAATTGCTATAATATTGTAGATTATTAGGTTTCCTCGTAATAGATATAGTATTATAAAAATGTAATAGTTTCAAGAAATTATTGTTATTGTTTTAGTCATTAGTATGGAGGTTTTAGTTCATTAGTACGGAGGCACTACTAAAACGATTGAAATCAAAATAACCAATTTAAAATACAAATAGTTGAACAGTGCGTTGGCCTATAGAGTTAGTAGTGTGCAGATCTTTTCTCTATAGTTTTATTTTCGTTTTGAAGTTAAAAAACAATTACTTTTTTAAAATAATTTGAATATACAATTAAATTTATGTTTTTAAAATTAAAAAACATCATAAAAAAATGAATTCTCGGGTCATGCATAAACGTTTCTCTACATAGTGAAATCTTCACATAGAAATCTCTCTATAGAGTAAAATATTTCCCAACAAATCCCTCCACCCAAACTTCAACAAGAGCTTAATTGACATGAAATGTCCTATGAAATTTTAGAGGAGGGGTATGCTTTTAGCGATTATGATAGTCTTAGAGATATCATTTGCAAGATTATTGTTGATAAGTTGATTGTGCCGAGAAATGTGTTCCCTCCTCACTCCCCTCACTCACGCACAACAATTTCACTCATTTTGTGGAATTATGTTTTTAATAATTTGAATATATAGTTTAAACGTGGATTGAGTTAAAATTATGTTTTTTAATAATTTGCATATATAGTTTTATTTTTGTTTTCGAAATTAAAAAACAGTTAAGTTTTTAATAATTTGAATATATAGTTTTATTCATGTTTTTCAAAGTTAAAAAGCATCATATAGGAATGCTTTTTCACATCAATCATATGCATAATAAAAAATAAGATATCGTTTGTAGTAGTAGTGAAGAGAAGTTGAACGTGTGAAGAAATGTGTTTTCTCTGCACTCCCACACAACCATTCACTCATTGTGCAATTAAGATTTTCATAATTTTAATATATAATTTAAAGCTCGATTGAGTTACAATTAAATTTTATATTTGAATATATAGTTTTTTTTTTTTCGAAATTAAAAAACAATTACATTTTAATAATTTGAATATATAATTTTATTTATGTTTTCGAAATTAATAAACATCATAAAGAAATGATATCTCAACTCAAGCATATGCATAATAAACGATAAGATATCATTTTCAGTAGTGTGGAGAAGTTGATTGTGCAGAGAAATGTCTTTTCTCCGCACTCTCACGTAACCATTCACTCATGTTGTGCAATTCAATTTTTAATAATTTGAATGTATAGTGTAAACTTGGAATGAGTTATAATTGTGTTTTTAATAATTTGAATATATTGTTTTATTTATCTTTTCAAAATTAGAAGTCAATTACGGTTTTAATAAAAAAAATTGTAATTTGAGGTTTTATTTGTTCATCAAAAGGAAAGTACATAGTTCTCATAATGAAAGTAGTCTCACGCTGACCGATTTTGTTGACTAAAGTTATCACCATATGAAAAAGAAACAATAGAAAAACAAAGGGAGAAGTCCAAAGCTTAATAGGCCAAAAACACCAAAAGACAAATAGATGCAGAAGAACACTTGAGACCATGCTTAATCATAAGAAGTAATGGATGTTGGATTGTTTATCTCGATCCCTGGAGGAGGAGAGGGATGATATGAACATTTCACATGTTGCTCAAAGCGATCCATCCATATTTCCAACTTCTCAATCTTTTCAGCTAGTATATTTTGTCCACTCCAAACCACCACTATCCTTTCTCTGACATGGCATTGAAAGTAATTCAATTGATTTAGCATGGCAATGACAATCTAATGTTCTTTCAAAAACTTCCAGGTGATCCAGAATAGTCTGGAGCAAGTCACGACCGACATCAGAGCAAAGTTGTCAGCTTGCACCTCCTGCGTGCCATTACCAACAATTCTGACCCCGCACACGTGCTCATCGCCCACTCGCCACACTACCTCTCTTAACATCATTAGCTTCATGACCACCCCACGCTAGAGTCATGCCACCTCGACCACCACAGGCTCCAGACGCTGATCAGATCACACCACCAACAAAACATCCACCCCGATTTAGATGCTCAACAACCAATCCCATCTGTGCCACGTTCATCTCGATTTCAAGACCATAATGACTAGTCGAGGCTCCCCATTTCTAGGGCTAGGAGCAAGAATTACATGGTAAAGGACGCATGGTGGGTGCCTAGGGAGATGGCCCCAAAACATGAGAAACACCATCTACAACATCTTCTGAAAAAACTTGAGCCAAAGTGGGATGGAAGTCATCCCCAAATTCTCCATCTGAAGCATACTCTTCAGAGCTGACAATGACCACACACCTTCTAGGAGGGTTGCAAGAAATCCAACAAATAATAAACTTGTCAACCTAATTGAAGCCTCTTTTTCTCCTCTCACAACGGAAGCACCTAGGCGCAAGTACAATGACAGAAGGACTGGACACCAGACCACAAAGATGCGAGAAATGAACCCAAGTGAATTTCTAGTCACCACAATCACCTCCAGACCACCCTTCCAACACCGAGCCTAATTGTTGCTCACCGAGCGGAGTGTCTCAAGATTTTAGGGTAAGAAGAGCATGAGCAGAAGACCTAGATGATATTCGATGAACATAAGACACATACACCACCCCAAACATTGATAGCATTGATGGAGGAAGCTAGCAAGCAGGCCAAGTATAAACACTAAGTTTGACGAAATTACCTATTGTGCTATACAACAACCCCCCATTTCAAAAAATCTTACTTTAAGAAAATTATAATTTGAAATGGGTACCTTTTAGATTAAATTGGTATTAATCCATCACTCTTCTAAAGGTTCGGAAATAATCAAAACATTTTAAAACCTTTTGAAATAAGTGGTCTTCAAAAATAAAATGAATAATTCTTTATTATTGCGATAAAGCGATCGCGAGATCGCATATCGCAACAACAAAGAATACATAACCGTGACCCATTGATTTTCCTCGATGCGATAAAAGCAAAATAGCCAACGGGTATCAGGATAACAAATAACAAAAGGCCCCTCCCTTTTGCCCCGATGCGATATTGCAATCGGCGATCGGGGAATGCAACGCGAACATAACAAACTCTCCTCATTCAAACTCCCGATGCGAGACGAGCGATATCGCTATTGGCGATCGGGGATTCCATAAGGCTCAAATGAAATCACCCAAGCCTTCCTCTGATTGCCGATTGCGATGAGCCCAAAGCGCGACTTTCGAAAAGGTTCAATATGATTTCGCTATATTATATATTAATTATCATTGAAAGCCTTTTCTCTTCCCGATACAGATTCGCTCGCGTCCAACCGCCAAAAAATCAAATCCACGCTTAAACCGTTACTCCGCAAATAAAGGATATAACAAGAAATTAAGTGATTGACAGGTTTTAACGACCAATTAATGAGCAGTCATGCCTAAATCGTTTCAGAGATTGCATCTGCGGGAGCCTTATGATAAATTGTCCATTTCCCATTGTTTGACACAATTTCCTCATACTTGGTTTTAGCCATCTATTCTCTACATTACGTCTATATTTCTCTTGTGCAGAGTTTTCCACAGTAACGATGGGAAAGAAATCTAAGAAGTCTGGAACACCTTCGGCTCCTATGGTAATAGGACAACATGCCACTGATCTGAGACCAAGCAAGAAGGGATAAATCTCAGATACCACATGTCACGACCTTGTAAACACTACTTGGAAAAGTATTTACAACTTGGTAGAAGCTGAGGACCCTCAGCAAACATCGGTACAAGCTTCGGCAGGTTCAAGCCGAAAATCTGATGCTACTTTAAAGGATTTGGCAGATTCCTACCTGCATAGGATAGCAGCTCGAGAGCAAATTCTTTCGTATACGGATGTGGTGAGATGGTAAATCGAGGCAATTCCAATTACGGACATAACATTTTGCACTGTCGATGGAAGAGCATTTGGTTTATTTCAGCCCAATGATTTCAGACAAATGTACCACTTGCCCGAGCCAGAGAAGAAATACAATAAAGAATTCCTGGAAAAGTTTCGAGATGAGAATGAGACTGAGTCAACGCCTATACAAGAATGGAGACAGAACCCGGCGAAACACAAACATGAGTCTTCGGGTAAGTACTCTGTCGACTCCTTATGCTCTCCTTATAGTTATGCTGGAGTCATGATGTGTCAGATATGGGGATTGCATGACTCTTCCAAGTTTTCCATAGAGATGGTTCCTTTGATGGAAGCAGTATGTAATAGTGATATAATGGATTGGGGGACTATATTATCAGATAAATTGGCCACGACTATTCTTGAATTCAGAAATAAATCCCGTGTTACTGATAGGTTCATCCCACCATTTTATTTTAGTGCCTACATTCTGGATACCCCTGTTTCAATTCTGAGTTTCGCGTGTTAGGGTGGAGATGGACTCCACAGCACCCTATGCCTATTCATGTCTACCACTAGGAATTATGGAAAGTTCATTATAAACACCATTTATATCAAGTCTGCAATGGATTTATGCTACCTCTTTACTATGCAATTTTTGATAAACCTGCCCCTAAGATCTCCTCTTAGGCTGAGATTGACTTGACAGCCCTAGGAACCTGGTTTGGAGAAGAAAAATTCACCTATGTAAGGGTTTTCGGCAGTCAGGCCAGACCTCATGTCCTCCCCTTGTACGTACTAGACAATATATTAGCTCGCGAAATAGCATATCAGCTTACAACTGCGTCAGCCACTAAAACTCTCAGAAATTCAAAGAAGCAAGTTTGGCCTCCTTTTCCTCTTAGGTGTGGTGTCTATACTCTGCATGATTATAAACATGCAGAGAAAGAGGCAGAAAAAATGAACGTCCTAAGTCTCGCCACTCTACCTAATAGACGTTTTGACCCAAAGAAGGTCATCTATAATGCCTTGGATCAAGCTAAGCTCATTAAATTTGAGCACAAGGAAGATGAGTTTGATGACCTGTTCTCCTTCGCTGAGTCAATATTCCAGGTACAACAACTAGCTAGGATGAGATATCGCGACGACGGGTTGGTAGAATTTAACAAACATAGAGAACAGAGGTTGCAAACTCTGCCTCTAGATTTGTTAGCTACTACCCCGTCGATTTAGTCAAGCGAGCCTGAGCAATAGCTTATTAATGAACCTCCTGCTACATCCGCAATCTATGAAGAAGTACAGAGAAGAGAGCAAGAGGAAGTCTAAAGATTAGAATAGGAAGAGACACAGAGAAAAGAACAGGAAGAGGCACAGAGAAAAGAACAGGAGGAAGCAGAAAAGAAGCAACAGGAGAGAATAAGGGAAGAAGAACAGAAAAGGCAGCAGGAGCAAAGCAACAAAGAAATAAATGTGGATACTCAAGTGGATCCAAGACTGCTTGAAGAATGGCAACAATTCAATACAATTATAGGCAATCTTGAAACCTCAACGGACGCCGAAACATCCAAAGCTGCCGATACACAAGATACAACATCATAGGAGGTTCCAAAAAAAGGAACCAGTGGTCCACCCTCAAGTACAGTAGTAGAAATAATTCCAAAGAACCCCTCCGATCAAATTGTTTTGCAAGTAGAGGACATTCCTCCACTAGATGTTTTCTATAGCCCGAAACACAGGGCTGTGATAAAACGACAGCGGAAGAGAAGAAGGATTGATCAACTTTCTCTGTTCCCTGAACAAACAATAACAACAAATGTAGTATGGAGAGAAGAATTTGACCCCTCCAATGACCTAACCAAGTTATCTCAGTATGCTGGTGCCTATTCGGAAGCCACCATGGATAAGGCATCGAAGGTAAGCAATTTATTGAAGGAAAAGGATCAAGCGATCACTTTATTGCAAGCACGGTTATCGGAAGAGCAGTAGAAGTCAGAACAACTACAACAACAACTGTCCAGACAACAACAATTAAACAACTAGCTAATAAAATAGTTGCATGAAGAGAAGCAGAGGATTGATTCAGGAGCAATTCAGAATCAGAAACAACTATCCGAGGCATTATCAAAGTTTAAGGCGATGAATGAACAGATGGCAAAGACAAAAGATGAGAAAATTGCTCAATTATCAGCTCAGGCAGAAAAGTTCAAGATTCTTCCCCAACCTGCTGAGTTCAGAGCAGAGGCAATGCAAATTAACAAGGCATTAATAACGCAAATAAGATTGTTATGTCATGAAATCGCCCAAGTAGAACCTTTATGCAACATAACATCATCTATAATAGATAAATCAGTGGATGTCAGGCAGGATTTGGGGCAAGCCGAAGATACTTTGACAAATTTTCTTACATGGCAGAACTCTAATGAGGGAAAGGCAGCAAACTTGCCCAAAATCCTAGAATCCTAGAAGGAAATCCTATTCACAGAATGGCAGTCCCAATTAATGAAAGCAGAGAGAGTTGTTTCCCGATGCAAGTTTTCTACGAGCAATTTAATTGACTTGATCAATAACACTCTCTATTTATCTAACATGATTTCTCAATGTACACTAGGTAAACTATTATCGGCCATGACATTGGAGCAGTCATGTAGCCAAGAGCTTGAAAAGAATGGGAGATTAATCTAAGGGATTAAAAGTTTAACTTGGGACACCTATTGGTTGTTCCTAGTAAAACCATACAGTCAGAGAGCCGCCATCAAATGCCTGACGGATGCAATCGGGTGTATCATTCCCGATATACATGATGCCACCTATGCTGCTTAAATAAATTCTCGACTCAGCTGCCCTCAAGAAGTGGAGCCAATGCTGGCAATATGCCAACTCAGGACAAAGGGAAAACAACCAGAAGAATGAATCATCGCTGCCAATTTCCATATCACTGTGGGGGAGATATTTTAAGATCGGATCATACCAATTTAGTAACATTTTAATTTTGTAGTTTGTTAGCTTAGTTTAGTATTTATAGACCCTTTCATGCATTTATAAAGGGTCGTAAGTTTTTGTATATGACTTAATCCTAAAGTTGCACTACTGTACTTCAGGCATATTTTTTATGAAGACTGGACCAAATCTTTCCAAATTTTGATAATGAAGCTTTGATGTGAATGTGCACTATTGCCTTTATTTGAAAGTATTTCTGAATCGGAAGAAGGAATTCAAATTGCGACTGGCGTAGGGAATAATTCATAGCTCATATGGTACTATTATCTATGTCTGAATTTATTCCTTTTATGTGAATTGTTATTTGGTCATTTATGCTATTATTGAATATATGAATGTGTTTTAACAAGTAAACTTTATGCTTTCCACTATTGGATGTTTAGAGTTTGCTATTCTTTCAATCATGCATGTATCGGTAATATAAAAGAGAAGTGTAATATCGCTTTATCAATTACTTCGTTCAACTATTTGAACGAAGAAATTATCATTCAAATGAATATCTTTGTTTATTGCAGAGTGTCATCTATATGCCTATCAGCAAACATAGATTATTAAACATTTCACTTAAAGAATAGAAGCTTCCCGGGATAAAATAGTCATTTATGTTTTTTTTTACTTATAGAATAAGTCTTCCATTTATTATCACTTGTTAGAAAACCTATCATTCATTCACCCCTTTCTATTCACTATTGGGAAACTGGTCCCATTATATCCAGTCAGAGCCACCATCCCAAACGAAAAAGGAGCTGTATTAAGATCCGGACCAGGCGGTTATTCCCCGATGTTGATGTAACAATTTTCGGGGCATCAACATTACCATGCAGAATTCCTTCAATCCACTGACAAAAGTGAGGAAACAAGCAATGGAAGAAAGAACTAGCACTTTTTCTAACCATTCATGGGGGAGGAGGAAACAACAACGTTTTCTGCACCACTCCCGAACTACCCTAGGGCTGAAGAAACTAGACAAAATACCATTTCTTGAACCACAAGCTACCAACCACCATACAACTAAAGCAATATGATAATTCAGAACAATGATAGTCGCCATAAACTAACTTATCTTACCAACACACATTCTCATAGAGAGTGAGTGAGGTTTATGATCTAGGTGGATACTCGTGTCCACCCGCCTATTCCACTTGGACCCCAACCATTATCTCTTTAAGTTTTTTAGTTTCCTTAATTGTAGCACAATTTACTATTTTTGGCATCTTTTCATGTCTTGAACTTCAGAGCTGTTTTGAGGCTCTAAACGATGGTTTTTTGGGAAAAATGGGAAAACATGAGGAAAAGCCTCATGTTTGCATTTGAAATTTGTACTCCTCAGATAGCTATTTATAACAAGGTATTGTGTGTGTCAAAAAGATATCATATGCCAAAGATACGACCCCGAGAAGTTGGTGTACCAATTTACCCAAATGGGGCCCACACTGTTGGCGCTTCATCTCCTAGGGTTAGGTTTTTGGTATCTTTAGGGTTTTTCATTGTTTCTCAATAATAAATAAGCAATTGAGCCTCACTGTAATACAGTTCACAGGCATGTAGCCACCACATCTCTTCTTAGAGATAAGCTACCATCGCTTGAGGTAGTTTAATTCCATTCTGTATGTAAGCATATTTCAGTTCTATGATATTAATGAGATGAAGTTTTATTCTAGTTGCATCTATGTGTTTGTGTTTACATATATACTTTGTTGTGTTCCTTCATAAGTCCAGATCAATGGTATTAGAGAAGTCCTCTCTTTCATTGTTTTTCTTTGCATGTCCCCAATGAGGTCATGGTATAAGGAGTTAGGGCTTGAACTCGTTGAAATGTTTTTAGACCAGCATCGCAAAGCCCAATGACCTCCCATGGTAGAAGAAAAGAAATATGATGGAGTAGGAGATCCCTTCAAAATATTGCTCAAAGAAGGCCTCGACAGACAGAGGAATGCGATGATGGATAACTTTTGTCAGATCCCTCGGTAGATGCCCATAGGTGACATGCCTTCATCCGACAGCCACACTCGAGGCACCACATCCTTCAATGTACAAGTCAAATTTGATATTCCCATATTTGAAGGCTAGATAGATGCAGACGTCGTAGATAGATGGTTAAATCTATTGGAAGGGTATTTTTTGGTTCATGAATTTTCCAGTAGGCAAAATATTTTTTTTTCACTCCTCAAGGTTGCCCGCCACATCAAGGGCTTGTGGGAAACCTAATGTGAACATAAGGACGAGAGGGAACCCTCAATTTTTTAAGCCAGACACTTGCAAATCTTTCCAATATGCCATCAATGATATATATTACCCTGATGGGAACTATGAACATAAGTACATAAATTGAACCACACTACGAGAGGGAAGGGACCAAGTGCTGAATTTCACAAATATTTCTCATACCCTTCATATGAAGTTCGGTATCAAGGATTTTGATCAACATATGGTACTCAAGCACCATGGGTGTCTGCATAAATACATCCAAGATGAGATGGCATCTAGACATCTCCTCGCTTGGCCTCACCTACAGATACACTGTTAAGATCGAGAAGAAGTTAAAATATTAGAAGAGAGACTTTGTATCTGCGAATCTGAAGCAAGGGAAAGGCACCCCCAAACCACAAAACAAATGACAAAGCCAAGGTAGGGTGACTGAGGACAACCCGTCGAAGATGCAAGAAAAGAACAACACAAGTAAATGAAGAAGGACACAGGGAATCGGTGTGAGTAACATAAGATCCCCACTCAAAACACAAGTGAGTGTTGATCCAGGGAGTCACTAGTGGTCGAGCTGAAGGCCTCGGAATTAGATGCATGTTATGACTCTGAGTTAGAACCTAACAAGGTGAATGATAAAGGGAAGCAAATTATTGATGCAGAGCCTAGCGCCACTGTTTCCACCTCCAAGATCCAGAAGATTGAGCCCAAAGATCTAGAGGAAGAGAGTTTCTTCAACTCATAGAAGTGGGTGAAGGGTTCACCACTGCAATTCATTGTCGACACTGGGAGTGAAAAGAACCTCATTTCAACAAAGGTCGTTAAGTGGTTGGACCTGCTGACCACACCACTCGCTATCGTACACCATCGGGTGGCTTCACCAAGGATGAGATCTTCCCATCAACCAACAATGTCGCCTTCCATACAACATCAAGCCCTTCACGGATGAGGTATTGTGTGATGTTTCTCCTCTTCAAGTTTGTGATGTATTATTAGTACAACCATACTTATGGAACTGTCACGTTGTATATGAGTCGAGGCCTTGCATTGTCATTATTTATTTGGGTAATAAGTTGTATAGGATACTGGAGGTAGCCCCGCCTATCACCATCTCTTTGATCTCTGCTAAGAAAAGTAGTAAGATCATATCCTAGACTCGGAAATTTGTTTTCCTTCTTATTCACTCTCAAAGTAAGGGGAAGATCATAGCCACATCCATGGCCCTCCAAAAGGGTTCCTCCATGCAGTAGAAGCAAGTGGATATGGTCATGGACAAATCTATGGGCATATTCTCCTCACCCACAAGGGTATCCTTGCATTGTTAGGTGAAGCATTCGACTGATCTGACTCCTGAAGAACCTATACCCAACAGGCCGATATATTGCTGCTCAATTATTGAAAATGAAGAGATCAAGAGGAAAATCCAAGAGTTGCTACAAAGGGGGCACATCCGACAATGTTCCTCGCATCATGGGAGCCTGATTATACTTGTTTAGAAGAAGGATGTGACCTAGAGGCTTTGCATTGATTATCAAGTACTAAACAAAATCACTGTCAGGAACAGGTATCCAATCCCATAGATTGATGACCTTCTGACCAACTCAAGGGGGCCAAGTATTTCAGCAATATCGATCTGAAGTATGGATATCACCAGGCTCCAATAGACCCCAGAGATGTATGGAGGACCACCTTCAAATACAGGGAAGACCTTTTTGAATGGTTGGTTATGCCCTTCAGGTTGAAAAAGGCCCCTGCTACTTTTATGAGGCTAATGGATGACATCTTGCAGCCCTTCACCAACTCATTCATGGTTATTTCTCTTGACAACATCCTCATATTCAACAAGAGTTGGGAAGAACACTTGCAACACATTCGATAGGTCCTTCAAACGCTTCGACAACAAGAAATGTGTGGCAATTAGAGAAATGCACCTTTGGAATGAGCCAGGTTCAATATCTTGGTTACATCATAGATGAGTGTGCCATGCATGTGGATTAAACTTAGATCCAATTCATTTAGAATTGGCCAGCCTCGAAGAGTCTAGTAGAGCTTTGCAACTTTTTGGGCCTTGCAATGTTTTATCAGAGGTTCGTGTTGGGATTCTCCCATATCATTTGGCCTTTGATTTAGATTACCAAGGGTAGAGAGAAAGGAATTTTTTTATGGCCTGAGTCCCAACATAAGGTGTTCGTTGAGTTGAAGCACCACCTCTTCTTTGCACCTATACTCACATTTAGAGACCTACAACAATGGTTTTAAATTGAGACACATGCCTTACACTATGTTATTCGTGTTTTCCTCACACAACATGGACATCCAATGGGTTATCATAGTGAGACACTTTTTGATACAATTTGGAAGTACCCCAGCTATGATAAAGAGATGTATTCCATTGTGCAGGCTTGTTGAAAATGGAAGCATTACATTTTGGGGAAGGAGATAGTCATCCACACCAATCACCGATCTCTTCAATTTATACAACACAAAGGAAGTTGCAGATTGAGCGCCATCAGAAGTAGTCTACATATCTGTAATAATTCCACTTGAACATTAAATACAAAAAGGGCAAGACCAATCATGTTTCAGTCTACCTCAGACGGCCCCCAGTTGCTCACTATTGTTCTCAACTGTTGTGGCCACGAGACTTGTGAATGGCCTCAAGTATACAAGAATGATCCAGAGTTCACCTCCACATACTAGATTCTAGTAGATGGAAAGAAAGTTCCTGATTTCCATGTCTAGGATGCATTATTATGATACCTAGGCCACCTTTGTTTTCCTTCAAGAGAGAATAACAAAATGATTTGGGAGCCATACAATAATCAAGTCCCAAGGCACTTTGGTGTGGAGAAAACTGTGATTGTACTACAAAAGTACTTATTTTGGCAAAAAATCCGGCTAAATGTTCAGAAATATATCAGATCCTGCACTACTTGTGCTATCGCCAAGCCAACCATCAATAAGCAAGGCTTGTACGCTCCTCTACCTACTCCAAGCCAACCTTGGGAATCCATCTCCATGGACTATATTTATGGCTTCCCTTTTACCAACCATGGCAATGACTATGTGTTTGTGGTAATGGACATATTTTCTAAGATGGCTATATTGATGGCCTGGAAGAAGAGTATCACATTAAAGGGCACTACCAAAATCTTCTTTGAATTGGTGTGGGTACATTTTGGCATCTCGCAGACGATTATATCAGATTGGGATAATGAGTTCCTGAGCACATCTCGGTCAAGCCTCTGCACACTTCACAAAGTTGACTGCATTCCATCCCCAGATTGATGTCGAGATGAAGGGTCATCAACAGGATGATAGTTCACATACTCTACATGTACAAATCCAAGCATCCATGAACCTTGGACGAGAGTCTTCCCTATGTGCAACATAGTTATAACGGATCTCTTCGTAGCTCGACTCGTCACAATCCCTTTCAAGTGGGTCTAGGATTTCAACCAATATGTTTGATTAATGTTGCCATGCCTCATCTAACTACACTGACAAAATCCACACAAGTATTGTTCGAGGCCGATAAAGAACCAATATTTATTTACTGCATCCAACGCATCTGCCAACATTTTCACGACATCTTGGAGAAGTCGAATTCCAAGTACAAGCAATGACATCATCAACATCGGGTGACACACAAGTTTCAGGTGGACGACAAAGTTTGACTGAATTTGAAAAAATAATGCCTTATCGAAGCGATCTAGACGCTCAAACCTTTCCAATATTAGCATTACACCATTACCAAGGTTGTGGGAGACAATGAGTTTGAGCTTAGCATTCCCCCATTCCTTGGACTACACCTAGTTTTCAATGTGGGCCTCCTTTGACCATACCCCTCATTACTAGTCACATCAGACATTGCAGAAAAACTCACACCAATAGAGTTAAACCCATATTACATGGAACAGGTCAGAAATAATCGAATGATGGACACACATATCAAGAACACTCATCAGTATAAGGTACAAATATATCTGGTTGTCAAAGCTGACCAACTCCTACACCAAGGCAAGTGGCTCACTAGTGACAAAGTTCAATAGAAGTTTTCCCATCTCATGGAGGTAGTCAATGCAATGGTGGCCATTGCTTCCTGGGGGGGAGGACTGATCTAGGTGGATATTGATCATCACCTGCCTATTCCACTTGGACTCCCATCACTTTCTCTTTTATTTTTTCAGTTTCTTAATTGTAGCATAACTTACTACTTTTTGCAGCCTTTCGAGACCTGAACTTTTAGAGCCATTTTGAGGCCCTAAACGAGGCTTCTTAGGAAAAATAGGTAATCCCAAGACTTTAATTGATTTTTTCACTTGAAAATTATAGTCCTTGGATATATATTTATGATGAGGTATTGTGCATGCCAAACAAAGACCATATGCCAACGTTACAACCTCGAGAAGTTGATGTACCAATGTACCCAAACGGGGCCCATATTTTTCGCGATTCATCTCCTAGGGTTAGGTTTTTGTATGTCTATGGTTTTCAATTGTTTCTTAATAATAAATAGGCCTTCGAGCCTCATTGTGACACACTTTAGAGGGATGTAGCCGCCACATCCCATGTTAGAGATAAGCTACCATCTCCAAAGCTAGTTTATTTCCATATTGTATGTAAGCATATTTTAGTTCTTTGATATTAATGAAATGATGTTTTATTCTTGATGCATCTGTGTTTATGTTTATATCGATATTTTGTTGCGTTCTTGCATAAGTCTGGATCAATTTCACGTGCAATACTATTAAACTCAGCTTACACCTTACATCATGGGAGGACATGCTATTTGTCCTCCTTCCCATCTGCCGAATGTAGACATTCATTGCACATGCGTATGACACTCCTAAATGTTATTCACCCACATTGAGGAACGTTTTTAATAATTTGAATATATAGTTTTATTTGTGTTTTCAAAATTAAAAAATATCATAAAGGAACGATTTATCACCTCAAGCATAGACATAATAAAGGATAAGATATAGTTTGCAGTAGTAGTGCAGAAAAGTTGATTATCTGGAGAAATGTGTTTTCTTTGCACTCCTCCAAAACCAATCTATTTTTGCAATTAAATTTTTAATAATTTGAATATATAGTTTAAAGTGGGATTGAGTTACGATTACATTTTTAATAATTTGAATATATAGTTTTTAACTGTAATGTGCTGAAATATTTGTGTTCCAAGTTAATAATTTTTTAGAAACTTTTAATTCTTAATGTCTTCACACTAACTTAGGAGTTCAGAGAATAGTATTTTGCGAGGATGCAAAAGCTACCCAAAATTAGTTTGTGCAAAGAATTGTAATGTGCAGAAAGCAAGTGTGTCAAAATTTTCTCTTCAGCAGTGTGTAGAGCTTTTCCCCCATGGCCCATGGAAGGGACTTACAATATTAAGAAGAGTAGTTATAGTGTCAGGAATAGCAGGGTCATGTATAATAGCGTCAGTGTGAGAGCACTCACTGATGGACTAGCCACATAGAAAAACAGTTTGTTTTTAATTTTAAAATGAAATGTGAGGGACTCATAAATACTGAATATAAAACGCTCTCCACAAGAATATTATGTCTCATCAAATATCATTGATTCAATAAAAATTATAAATAAGATTTCTAAAAAATTGCAAAATTATTTCTGAATTTAAAAAAAAATAAAAATATTGAACATTGTCATGAAGCTTTGGTTAAGCGTGCAAAAAAATAGCAAATTATGCAGAGATACTACACTTTAACCGTGAGACAAATGCTATAATCTCTAACTAGGAAAGGACTAATAACTCCTATGGACAAAGTTCAAATTATACCAATTTGTACTCAGTACTAAAATATATCCATAATGTAGGAGGCTAAATACTATTTAGCATCTACTTTGGAAGCGTTGCTTTACTTGGTTATATTGGAAGGGTATATATGATGAATTCAATCTACTTTATATTCGTCATAGAGATTTGAAAACAGTAGTTTTGGCTTTTGAACCATTAAAATGGCTTTAACAATGACATGTCAAAGTTTACATTTTCATATGCTTTGTGGCATGTTTGTTATAAATGTCTTTGTAAGGTTAGTTGGTCGTGTTCATTCATTTAGGAAAATTATTTTGATGGTTTGTCTATACATGTCAAAGGAAAAAAGGATGGAAAAATGATGAGAATTATTTACAAAGGTTTAGCGTCATCCTCATTTCCTTATTCAAATTATTTTTGAAATTTAAATGTTCTTTTATTTTTAGTGTATATTTTTAATTAAGTTTAGAAATTAAATTTTGGTTTATTTTGTGAGGGAATTGCATTTTTAATTATTGATTTTTTAATTTAAGGATTGTGTTGCACTTTTCTTAATTCTTTTAATTTTAAATTATTTAGCTATTATTTTTTCAATATTAAAAATTATTATTTGTTTTTTTTTTTAATTTTTTAATTTTATAATTAATATATTTATTGTAGTTAGACAATTTGTGTGTTGACGGGTACTACGTTGGTTTTGTTCTTCCATGATTATGGGGTTGTTTTCATCCAATACTGCTACTAATTTTTAGGTGTCTTCGTATGCCCTTTCTATAGGAATAGGTGAATTGTGGAGATTTGAACTTCAAACCTCCTTCATTTTCATGCCCATCACCAAATATATGTGTGTGTATTTTCATTTTTTTGCATATTTTATTTTATGATTTTATTTGCAATAGTGTTGGTTTTGTAAACCATAATTTTATGAATTTTAAATATTAAATCTTGGAAAGAAATATTAGTGCTACTTGTAGTTGAACATGCTTTGGTCCAAAGATTTATTTTGAGGTTTTTGTTTCAAACAAATTGTAATGTTAAAACTTAAAATAATGGGTGTTCCATATAGTATTACTTTTCTATTTTGGGGTTCATTTTAGAGTATTTGTTTGAAATGATATTGGTTGTCATAACGCCACGATTTCAAACAAGTTGTAAATGTTGACAATAAAAAAAGTGATATTAGAAGCAACAATTTTTTCTTTGGAGATCAACCTGCCATTTTTTATTTAGAGGTTGATTTCAAGGCTTTTGTTTTTTCAACCTTGAAGATATAGTTGCAAAATTTTGTAATTTTAACTTTAGTAAAAAAACATTCTTCTAATAACTTCATTTCTTGAAAAATAACAATATAAAAAAAAAAAAAAACCATTATTTGTGACCTCTGAAAATAATAATAAATCTAGAAGGTTCTAATCAAGTTAATTACTATGTTAAACATAAAAAAAACAGTACTTCTATTTGTCTTGATCCAAATAAAATAGTTGGCAATGAATGTGGTGACTAGAAGAATGATGATTTCACACAATGACCTAATCAAATATGTTATAACAATCCCATAGTCCATTCAATGAATCCAAAATTATTTTGAGATTGTGTGGTGGTGTCAATTAAGAGGAGAATAAAACATGAGGCTTAGAAGTGTCGTGATGACCTTGGAGTAATGTGCTAGTAGTAATGTGAATTTATAAGTCATTTGGACGTAATTGCATAATAGTTTGTGAGTTCAACCATCTTGGGATGTAGAAAAATAATTGATGGGTACCCAACTTCAACAAAAATGCTACTACATATTTGCAATTTTGAACGAAATATGCTTTATGAATAATAAAGAAACAACGAAATATGCTTTATGAATAATAAAGAAACATCCTTTTGTAGACACCAATTGATATATTTCGAGGCATACGAAATGCTAGTTTTTCTTATTTTATTATTATTTTATGAGTAGGTTGTTAAGTTGAAATAATCAACTATAACCACTCCCAATTTTGTGACCTATTGTACCTATATGAGTAGCGAATGAGTGTACGTACATGCACTTTGTCGAAGACTACAGTTTTTTTTCCTTTTACTTCATGATTTATCCCGACAATATTAGAGATTCATCACCATTGAATTGTACTCGTATATGGTGACCTAGTACTAACTAGTGATATTAATGTTGCAAAAGAGGTTTATTATTTGGTTTCAAAATACAACTGAAAAAGATGTTTGTTTTTGAAAGCAATGAACCTTAAAGATACAAAGGATTAACCTTCTCTTGTTGATCCATAAGATGTAGAAAAAGAATTTATTTCCATTATTTTAAATAATGAATTAAATAGCACATGAAAATACAATTAGGATTATGATTTATTTAAACAACAAAATTAATAGAAAATAAATTGTATCTAGAGAAATTTAACTGCAAAAAAAAATATAAGAGCGTGAAATGAAATATGTTGAAAATTATCTTTGTATTGGTAATCCAAAATATAACAATAAAAGTTAGACTTTTTGATGTGTCAACTTTCATTGAGTATGATTCCAAGATAATACCAATCATGGGTGAGACACGAGATAACCTTCTATTTATATGAATATTTTCATAACAGGAAATAATAACTATTTTTGTTCCCGTCATTAATGTGTATTACCCACCTAGTCATTCTAATTTATTAACGATGAACCTTTTACATTAGGTAGCTAACCATGAACTATCAAATGAGCATTATTCAAAGAATAAGTTTTCCTACATTGTTTGGCTAACTATTAAGTACTTTGAAGTATAAAGAATAGGTTACGACCTTAGTATGCCCTTATTCAAAAGTAGCATTTTCCTCAAAGACAGAGTTGTGGAAAATCTTGTCAGATTCTTGTTGGTTCCCAGGTCTGTAAACTATTGTAATTTCACTATTGTTTCCCAAATCCACCTTTGAGCTACATATATTTCTACTACATCATGATTTCTCAGATAACACATTAGGATATTCAACACTTTTTAGTAGTCAATATTGATGATGGTTTGTGTCAAATGGATACATTATCATATAGTTCAAGAAGGATAGTCAAAATTTGATAATTTGTCCCCATGAAATTCTTTAAATAAGACACATGAAAGATTGGATGGATCTTGGATTAGGTTGCAAAATCCAGTCTATAGGCCACTTGTCCAATGCATTCAGGGATCTGATAGGGTCCACAGAACCTCGAAACTAGATTCTAATGACATTTGTCTTTGAAATAGATCCTCTTTTAGTATTGAATATGAAGAAACACATAATCCCCATAGGATGAAGAGTGGTTTGAGGGATGACAATCAACTTGTCACTTCATTTAATTTTGAGCCAAAACTAAATTATGCTTAAATGTGTAAAGAATGACGTCTCTAGTGTTAATAGTGTTATACACTTCTTGAACCCTAGATTTGATTGACAAATATCAAGTCATTGAGTGGTTTTCTGGCAGTAGACAATTTTATATGGTTACATTTTGGTAGTGCCATGATAAGTGGTATTGTACCAATATTTTGCAATAGGTAACATTGCACCCACTATTGTTGCTTCTCTAGGGAAAATAATATCAAATAGGGTTCCAAGTATTTGTTGACATCTTTGTTTTGACCATTAGTTATAGGATGAAATGTTGTGCCCATTTTCAACTGTGTTCCTAGTAGTTTCTACTAAGAATATTTATAATCCATATGAGGAATATGCATGTTTCAGCCATTAAGTGACTTTCAAACAACAAGGATTGATGTCATTATAAATATATACTCATTATGAGATCAAAAACGTCACCTATGAGAAATAAAATTGGGTGGGGAGAATAACAACATTTCTCCACCATTCAGGCTATGCCTAATTGACACGTGCCTCGTAATTTAAACAGTTATTGAAAAAGTTTGTTGGTGAATGTGGTATCGTGATAAAACAAAATGGAAATTTTCATGTAATGTACATTAAATATATGATCAATGAAATCCCAGGAAACTATGGAGGGTTTTAATTAGTGTAATAAGGCACAAAAGTGGGAATACTTTAAAGGAAATCAACTATAGACATGATGATTGATTCATTTTCCATCTTCTAAGGGCATGATATAAAATCCATGGAAATATTATTCCTTGTAGTGATTGGTATCCTTAGTTGTTGTAATGCCCTAAGGGATCTTCAATTTATCACCTTTGTCCCTTTGGCAATCATATTTCATGCCCTTGTAAAAGAGATAGTTCTCATCTTACTCATAGTATTTCTAATATCCAATGTGTTACACTAATTGAATATTGAAAACATGCAGAAACATATAACAATATAAACAATACAAACTTTATTGATATAACTTCTTATGCATTATAACAACATTAAATCAACAAAAGAAAGGAGACACAAGAGTAGGAAACATTATTTTTATGTGGTGAAACTCCAAATGGGGAACATACATGGGATGTAATAGTGTATAATTATCTTCATAAATATCTAATCTTATAAAGAGAATCACCACAAATGCTTCACCACTTTATAATAATAAGACTCGTATATTTTTCTTGTATAACTTGTGAGACTCCCTAACCTCTATAATATATTGAGGGATATGAGATAATTACATCACCATAATATTTGTAGGATCATGTAATTTAATATCTTTATATAATAAATCATTCCAAGGGTATTTTATTCCATGATTAATGTGGGATATACCACATTTACATAAAAATAGTGTTTATTTTGACATAACCTAGACATCATTACCTTCCAATGTGACATATTTCAAAAATACCCCTTAATAATAACTAGGCAGAGGGGGGATTTATGGAGGAAGATGTAATTACATTGATACTCCCCTTTGATGTCAACTTCCCTCATTCCCAAAAACTTTTGAAGCAAACAAACTTCACCTCTATTATGGATGTAGTGAAGCTATGTGATGTGTACGTACTGGCACTAAAAAGAAGCAATATTTCTAAGAGATTCTAAACATTGTTAGCAATGAGGAAGTTGAACGAACAAAACCATTGAAGAATATTGAATACTAGCACTAGCAACAATCAACGCTTCTGAGAAATTCTAAACATTATCACCAGTAACAAGGAAACACTTCTGAAGAACTCTAAACAATTTCATCATCAATGTTGATGAAACGTAATAATATGCATAACTATATCTTCCAATACAAATGATGATACACATTGATATGAAGACCTCAAGCATTTATGAAATGAACCTCATGACCTCTCATCACCAGAACGACAGTCTACCCTAATAGTGAGTACTATTCCATGGTTCTATCTTTCATGTCCCTACTATAAAGATATAAAAGTGTAGCTACCATATTCCCAAAAATTGCGACTACTCTGTAAATTCCTCTAATTGTTATGAGGATGATGATATCACATAGGTGCAAGCTCAGGTTTTCATCTACTAATATGAATATAATAATCCTATACATAAACAATATTTATGATAAAGTAGGCAATGACATTGTCGATCATATGTTAAGTCTACTCAATACAATTAACTAAGCAAACCTCTTCCAACAACATAGTTTGAACTCTTCTTGCAACAAATAACACCTGTTGGGATTCAACATGATTGGATGTAGGTAGTAACGTGGGAATAAAATCATTATATCTAATATTTGCTCTAGATGTGTGTACCTCAAGGGAGCTATCATTATCAATGCCTTGCGAATTCTTCTGAAGTCAACCTCTAGTATAACTGATCTTTATCAACAACTGAGAGCCAAATTTTGTAGTTTGATTATCAAATCTAGGAGAAACAACATGATTAGTTACCAGAAAAACATGCATTGAAATAGAAGCATCAACTTAGATAGTCTCATAATCAACTAAAATAGAAGCAATGTCATCAGTAGATCAGTTTGGTCTCTTAACATCATCAATCTTCTTCATAACTTTATGTAGACAATGACTTCGAACTCAAGGTTATGTTTGTTGTCCTGTAGGTTTTGAATAGCCTCATCTTTTTTAGTCAATTATATCAACAAGGAGTCATGATCTTCCTTCAAAACTTGACATTTATTTTTCAATCCTTCTTGCACTATTTGTAACTGAGCAATAATCGACTACAAGATAATGATTTCTTGACAAAGTGCATAAACAACCTTCTTCTCCAGAGAAGGCATAAAAACATCATCAGTCTTGTCATGCAGAGAGGATGAAATGTTTTACACCTAAATCGAGTTATCTTTTGTTGCTATATGGACTTATATATTGTCTAATATAGCTTATCCGATGAGTCATGTCGCCTATTTACAAATAGGCTCCCATACAACTAAATATTTGACATTAGTTGGTTTCTTGCTAGTACCATCGAGTAAATGCTAGAGGCTTGCACCCTAACGAGAATCTATCTACTTTATCCTCCATGGAGATAGTGCCAATCAACTTAAAAATTGTAACAACTTATGAATTGATGAGGAATAAACTAAGAAAATAAGAATTTAAGTCAAAGAAGTAAACAAAGAGGAACACGACAAACTAGATTATAATACTGATGTAGGAGCATTAGAACTTCCCAAATCCATCAAGATTTTTAAAGAAAAGATGCAAAAGGGTTGTCAACATTAAAAGGGAATTATGATTCCTTGTTTGTAAATATTCTTAAATTAGTTAATTATTATAAAAGCTATGGATAGGAAAAATTTATCCACAAGGTAAAAACAAATATGCCTTGAAACACATGAGAGCTTTAGGGAATAAATTATAAGAGACTTAAGGTATAAATTAGGCAGTGATTTAGTGATTTAGGAAAATATATTTCTCTTTTAAATTTGTATCTAATCATTGTAAGCCTAATAGAAAACAATGGAAAAAGTCATGACAAGAGGGAGGAATTAATGTTTCTAAATATTTGTATGTATATGTTTTATTGAATGAAAGGGATTGAAAGCGTCCTTATGCACATGATTTCCTATGGGTATGAATGAATGGAGAATTTCAACATCTCTGTATAATTTGGAATTAAGTAAAAGACAAATATTTTTTGTATGAGTATTTGTTTTGCAAGAAAGATAGGAGAAATCTCTATATAAGCAGCGTGGAAACGAATTCATGTCAAAGAATTCGAGAAAAGTCTTATGAATAAAATAACCTTATAGAACGAGGAGAAGATGCCTTAAGAGAATATGCAAATGAAATCCTTGTATAACAATTAGAGTTATCTCGATGTGTTATCTCTATGTGTTAAGAGGAACCATATGTAATTGGCGTGATCTGCATTAGAAGGGAAATTGCGCTGGAAGTGAACTAGAGTACTAAGAAGTTCAAATACCCAATTGAACCTACATGGAAAGAAATCGTTGGTGTTCCTCACACAATCTTTGTACATCAAGAGAGAGGTGACTAATATACGCGGTTTGAACAAGTCACTGCAAAAATTACTGGAGGAACGAAGTAGCGCATTGTTTAAAAAGCGAGCATCACCAAGTAGCTCATTGTTTAAAAAGAAGGGGTCACTGCCACCACCGCAAATCGAATTTGTTGCTAGAAGCATGGGTTCTATGTGGTAGTTTAAGGCGTTCAAGAAAGTCTGATGCACAACTGTCTCAATTACAGCTCATTGTATTCAAAAATTGTCTATGCCATTACGCATGGCTGGGTGACTTGCACCAAAAAATGAGAATTGGTGATGTAAAAGGCTTATAATATAATTTTTTTTAAGTTTGAAAGTCCCATGTTTGGTGCTATGGATGGCGGAGTCGTTAAATAAGGAGAAACCTGAAATATGGGCAAGCACTTAACTTGTGGTAGTTTAAGGCGTTCAAGAAAGTGTGATGCGTAACTGTTTCAGTTACAACTCATTGTACTTCAAATTTGGCTATGCCTTTTTCGCATGGCTTGGTGACTTGCACAAAAAATGAGAAATGGTGATGTAAAAGGCTTATAATATAATTTTATTAAAGTTATTTTATTAAAGTTTGAAAGTCCCACATTTCGTGCTAGCGACGGCGGAGTTGTTAAAAAAAGGAGAAACTTGAAATCTCGGTAGTGACTTAACTTGGTAATCAAATTATTGATTTATATGTGAGCATTCACTTTATGAAGTAACGTCTCAGTTACAAGAAAGCATGCTTACGTGTATCTGTGGAAGGAACGTCTTTGTTGAGAGATGTGCCCTGTTTTATCACCCTTGAAGGTAGGGTGAATTATACTTGGGTGAACTTATGAGAAGAGTAGAGATGCTTTTTCCGAGGAGAAATAAGAAATGCTCATATTATATTTTAAATATGTTTTGCATATGGTGAATGGTGCTCGTGAATTATTATGAAATTAATTGATCATGAAATATTATGAATTAGGAAAGCATAGAGGTGTATGGGCAACTTAGTTGTTAGAGTATCATTGTTTTAAAGGTGAAGAGAAGTGAATTATTATGAAATTAATTGATCATGAAATATTATGGATTAGGAAAGGATAGAGGTGTATGGACAATTTAGTTGTTAGAGTATTATTGTTTTAAAAGTGAAGAGAAGTGGATTTTCTTGTATCAAAGTGGTATAAGAGAGGTATGTTTTTTGGAAAACGAAGATTGAGCCATATTTACTCACTAAAGTAAAGGATATTCAAAACAGAGAATGACATAGCTTGCAAAACTTGTAAATGATCAAATTTGATGAAATATGATTGGTGAAGCTTTCATGTTTTAACTAATTTGAGCAAGAGATGATATTTGCAAGTTAAGGTCTTGGAGAAGAAGAAGAAGAACAACACCATTGTTCTTTAAAGGTTTATATAGAGAGGGAATTTTGTACTTTGGGAGTAAAAACTTGTGAAAGGCAATAAATTTTACAACAAGAAATTTGTAGATAGTCAATAAATATTTCCAACATAAACTTGGATGAACTATAGGAAGTGTAAATAAGTTATAGTCTAATAATGGAAGATATCTATGTTTCTAAATTGACATTTTCAATGTTAATTAGAAAGTAACAAAAGGTAAGAGGAGACTTTTGCCAGAAGAACCTTACAACAAAGAGCTGTAATAATTCTAGCTGAGGTTAGAAGGAGACAGAACAAGGAACACTCTCAAGAGAAGTGCAGAAGCCTAGAGCAGAGGGAGATTAGACAAAAGGTTCTAGAGAGAGGACCTTAAAGTTACCAAAAGTCTAGGTTGAGAGGAGGAAACTTGTCGAGTCACTTGTAGTAGGGTGAAACAAACTTACTATTGCAGAGACTCAGTGGATAAGGAAAAGTTCACAGAAGAGAATAGAAAGAGAAGATGAATATCACAGTTCATAGGAAAGGTTTCTGTGAAAGCCATTGTAGAAGGAAAGAAGATGTCAAGGAAAAAGACATCAAGAGGAAGAAGAGTGATGAAGAGTTTAATAAGGAACTCAGTGACATGAAGGCATCGATGAATGTGCTTATTGAGCTGCTATTACAAGATTTTGAATACTAGAGATGCAGATGGGTACTACGGAAAAATGTGAATTGGCACAAGTTGTAGGTGAATATAAAACATAAGTTGAGTATTCAATAGGGGAGTGAAGAGCTCAAGGAAGCCAATATAAATGTGTGGATTTGTGAACCTGAGGAAGGACCAATGTTTGTTGAGGATGAGGATAAGTTGAGAACAAACCTATTAATAATCTCACAAACTACTTGGAGAGTGATAATGCAGGACTTACTCCAAGTATCACGAAATTTTTGGAGAGTTCAGATCAACATAAGGATATGTTGGTGGAGAAATCAAATTAGGCTAAAGAGCCTAATGTTTTTAAGTCTAACATTTTGTGAATGATTACAAGTCATTTTGTAGATAGTGATAGAAAATCATTTAGAATTGTCACTAAAGGTGAAGGAAGAAAAATTATTTTTTTCTCAAGGACTTGAAAGAAGACAACATGAGAATTTTACTCTAGTGGAGAATGGAATGATATTGTCTCATAAAGGAAACCAAAAGGAAGACCATACACCTTTGATCAAAGAGATTGTTGAAAAACAGTTGTAGAAACTTGTTGTTGCACAAGAGTTAGAATAATTGGCTCATGGAGATAGTCAAAAGAAGCATAAAGAGGAAGAGAAACATTCAGACA
Organism: Pinus taeda; assembly: GCA_000404065.3. Classification (NCBI taxonomy): domain Eukaryota; kingdom Viridiplantae; phylum Streptophyta; class Pinopsida; order Pinales; family Pinaceae; genus Pinus; species Pinus taeda. The sequence goes on along the minus strand of APFE030691809.1, from coordinate 151,895 downwards.
TAATGTTGACGAAGTATGAGGAAGAAATCATGTTGCTGGAAAATATTCCAAGAGAACCTATCAACTCAAAATAATGAAGAGGGTTTTTATCCAATTCAAGATTGTTTTGTTTATTTGGATGAAGAGTTGGCTTATTTGGAAGAAAGGTTATTGAATCCTATGGTGGATATTCGACACACACAATTGAAGCTAATAGAAAAAGTTTTAAACGAAATCAAGACGGGTGATGTTGTAAGGTATGATCAATGGGAGGTATTTGAAGAGGAAGTTATGAATAATTTTTATATTGTTATGCACATGAATACGAAACAATTGAAAGTTGAGAGTAGAAAATTTCAGCAACTAAGTACAAAGTTGGATGAAGAAATTAACAAGTTATGGATGTTGATGAAGAATATATCTAGGAAGAGGTACAATAGAAAGAAAAGAAAAACCAACGACAAGTAATAACTAACTGTAAGTCTTTGCATCAACAAAGAAAATGGATGACAACGACATAAAGTTCAGAAACACGGGAGGTTAAACAAGACATCATCAACAACAAAACAACAATACAAAGGGATGAAGGGAAAACTACAAAACAAGGTTTGGGATCTAGGAGGATTGGGAAATTAATGACACATGGCTAGGATGCCATGATTTTCTACATTTGGAGCGTGATGTAAGAGCATTAGAGCTTCCCAAAGCCATCAAGATTTTTGAGAAAAGGCTACAAAAGTGATGTCAACATTGAAAAGGAATTTTAATTCCTTGTTTGTAAATATTCTTAGTTTCTTTAATTATTATAGAATAGCTTTAGAAAAGTTATGGATAGGGAAGATTTTATCTATAAAGAAAAAGAAAATCTTCCTTAAAAAACATGAGAGCTTTAGGGAATAAATCATAAGAGATTTAAGGAATAAACTAGAGAGAAATTTAGGGAATTGGGAAAATTTACTTTTCTTCAAAAATTGTATTTAATAATTATAAGCATAAGGGAACTTATAATAGCCAAAATCAAGTCAAGAGAAGAATAAGTGTTTCTGAATATTTGTTTGTACATGGTTCGTTGAATCAAAGCAATTAAAAGCATCCTTATCATCATGATTGTCTTTTTGTATGAATGAATACATCTCTCCGTTATATGGAATTATGTGAAAGGAAAATGTTTTGTATATGTGTATTTGTTTTGTAGAAGAGATAAGAGAAATCTTTGTATAAGTAGAATGGGAACGAACTCAAGTAAAAAAAAATCGAGGAAGGGTCTTATGAATAAAATAACCCTATAAGACGAAGAAGATGCCTTATCAAAATAGGCATATGAAATCCTTTTACAAAGATTACTATAATTGAGCGAACTTTGTATGTTCATAGCAACCCTATGTATTTTGGGTGATCTACATTAGAAGGGAAATCGCCTTAGAAGTGAATTAAAATGAAAAGCAGTTGAAATACCCAATTGAATTTGCGTTGAAAAATAAACATTGGTTGTTCCTCACACAACCTTTGTTAGTCGAGAAAGAGGTGAGTAGCATATGTGGTTTGAAGAAGTTGCTATAACAATTTTTAGAGAAGCCCAAGTAGCTCGTTGTTTACGAAGCGAGCGTCACTTCCACCACCAAGGATAACATTTTCGGCTGCAAGCATGGGCTCTATGTGGTAATTTAAGGCGTTCAAGAAAATGTGATGTGCAGTTGTTTCAATTACAACTCATTGTATTTGAAATCTGTCTATGCCATTTCACATGGCTTGGGGACTTGCATAGAAAATGAGAATTGGTGATGTAAAAGGATTATAATATACTTTTTATTAAAGTTTGAATGTCCCAGAGTTGGTGCTATAGATGGCAGAGTTGTTAAATAAGTAGAACCTGAAATCTGGGCAATGACTTAACTCGGTTATCAAATTATTGATTTATATGTGAGAATCCACTTTATGAGAATAAAGACTTAGTTATTAGAAAGCATGTTTACGTGTATAAGTGGAAGGAATTCCTTTGTCGAGATATGTGCCTTGAATTATTACCCTTGAAGGTACCTGGAATTACACTTAGGTGAACTTATCAGGAGCAGAGATACTTTGTTGGAGGAGAGATAAGGAGTCCTCATGTTATATTTTAAATATGTTTTGCATATGGTGAAGGATTCTCATGAAATATTATGCAATTAATTGATCATGGAATATATTATGAATGAGGAAGCATAGAGGTGTATCGGCACCCGAGTTAGTAGAGTATCGTCGTTTTAAAAGTAAGTGGAAATTTGTAGGAGAAGTCGATTTTCCTACATCACATTCCTTTGTTGCGAATCACCTGCAACAAAAATAATCACTAGGACAATTAAAAAAAATGTCCAAATTTATGCGAATGTATAGATCACAAATATGAAATCCAGAGAGGAAAATCATTGTGTAAAGTTCTGAAACCAAGGTGATTGATGTAACATAAAGTATGAATGATCCTGTTCCACAATAAGATTCCACAATGACAGTATTATGCATGAACTTAGAAAAATAGTCATACACACAAACTAAGAATTCCATTGTTATACTCGTTAAAAATCAAATCAAATAGTATTTTATTATTATTGAAATTTGTGAGAGGTATTATAGTTAGTATATTAAAAAAACGAAAGGGTAAGTAAATATTGGGGATTTATGTGAATTGCATTGTTATAATCATTAAAAATCAAATCAAATAGTATTTTATTATTATTGAAATTTGTGAGAGGTATTATAGTTAGTATATTAAAAAAACGAAAGGGTAAGTAAATATTGGGGATTTATGTGAATTCCATTGTTATAATCATCAAAAATCAAATCAAATAATATTTTATTATTATTGAAATTTGTGAGAGGTATTCATAGTTAGTATATTAAAAAAACAAAACGGTAAGTAAATATTGGTGATTGATGTAACATAAAGTATGAATGATCCTTGTCCACAATAATATTCCACAATAATAGTATTATTCATGAATTTAGAAAAATAATCATACACACAAACTAAGAATTCCATTGTTATACTCTTTAAAAATTAAGTTAAATAATATTTTATTATGATTTATTATTATTAAAATTTGTGAAATAATATTTTATTATGATTTATTATTATTAAAATTTGTGAGAGATATTTGTTGGAGAATCCAATTCCAACC
>APFE030691809.1:114924-140582 GCA_000404065.3 Pinus taeda | reverse complement strand
AAGTATATAATATGTTATCATAATAAAGGATTAATTTGGAAATAACCCTTATGTAGCATATAGATAGTAATATTCAATTATTTATTATATATTATAGTGTCTCATGTGATTATATTTGCCCTTCCTAAAATGACAAAGGAAAAAATACCAACAACCACCACCATTTTAGACAGACGTACAAATGGGGTTTCAACCCAAAGGTGCCCATTGATGACTGTTACTAGTGGAGAGTATGCATTATTGAAAGCTTTATCCAAAGGAATACGATTCGGATCAAGGAGTTCCTCTCTTCTGATATAAAGAGTAAAAGCTCGTGTATACAGTATGTTAGTTGATTTCTATTGGAGCTGCAAAAAGATACCCACCGTAATCCTTGTCACGGAAATCGTAACAGACCCATTATGCAAACAAATGGCGTGAAGCTGTCAGTGACCATGCCAGTCCTTTACAAAACTCAAATCGATGCAAAAAACCTTTAAGAAGAGGCTTAAACCATTAGCAGCAAACACTGAGAGAGAAGAAAAAAGAAAAACATATCTGATCTTTTTTCATTGAGAAATTTCATCCAACAATGGAAGCAAATTGTACAAGGCCATACCGATGCGTACATTCCCTACGTTGTTCGTACAGGCTAAGGAAGGGGTTTAGTGGATACATCTCGAAGAAGCCTGTAGCCTTGGACGAACACTTGGAACAAAAACTTACTGATTTTGGAAGAAATTGTGAGGGTCAGCAATAAGTTAGGAAAACTGATTTAAAAATGGAAAACCAAAGCCAAATTTAATAATTTTGGAACACATTACGAGGTTAAATAATAAGCTAGGCAAACTGATTTAAAAATGGAAGACTAAAGCCAAATTTAAAGGACCAATAGTCATTGGTACTTGATTTCATTACTCCCAATTTAATGATGAAGTCAGAAATTTCGAAAACTTTTTTTTTAGTGAAATACCCAAATCAACAAATCTACAGAACAAAAAGTGCTCAAATTGAAAAAAGCGTTGTTACAAAAAAACAATGAAGAGATAGAAAATAGGAACTCATTCTCGTGTCATGTTAGAATATTGAAAAATATGGATAAACGTATAAAAATATAAACAAACACAACTTTACTAATTTAACCTCATGTGCATCATAATAACATTTCATTAACAAAAGAAACAAGATAAAAGAAGAGTATACACCAAATTAATGTGATAAAACCACAAAATGGGAAACATCCACATGAATGTAATAGCATCTTTATTATTTTCAAAAATTATAAATCTTATGAGGAGCACTACGACATAGGCTTCACTACTTTATAATTATAAGACTATCATATATTTTTCTTATGTTTCCCTAATCTCTATTATATACCAAGAGATATTGAAGAATTGCATCCAAATAATACATATGGCGTAATACAATTTCATCTCTTTATATAATACATTATTACAAGGGTATTTTACTCCATGATCAACATGAGATATATTATTTTACATATGATTTTAGATTCTTTTGACATAACCTACACATTATTACTTTATAAAGCAACATATTTCAATATCCACTATTGCACTCAACTTCTCTAACACCCATTTCTTTTAAAGTATAATTCAATGCTAGAAAATTATGCCCTTTATCACCTTAAGGTATCTTCCTACCAAGTATATATTAGAGGGAAACTAGGGTTCTTTTCAAGTACTTGTATAAGTTGAACCTTAATGTCATTTTGCAACAAGCTTTGTTAGGTTTTGGCAAGTCAGTTTGGTACAAGGATAAAGAAAAGAGAGGTCCATCTCCTCATAATCCCTAGAGAAAGTGTTATCCACCACATTCTCTTTTCATTTCTTATGGATATCATAATTATACCCAGGCATCTTAATTACCCACTTGTTTTGCTTCGAGGATAAGAACTTATATTCTAGAAAATAATTTAAATGGTGGTGGTTGATCTTGATTTGAAAGCATTTTGCATTAAATATGGTTAAATCATCCTTTTGTCTTTGGTGGACTTTCCAAAATGTTTGTCGTATATTTTTTTATTATTGAATGCCAAGAATTGCACTTCTTTCATTTGCACGAATCCAAAACCTTTTCCCACATTGTCTCGTTCCAAGGCAAATGTCTAAATGAAATAGTACGTAATTTTGATGAGTGTAGTAGATATGTCTTCCCATAAAGATATAAAAACATACTTTGTGGGGTCATTCCTTACAAAGGCACATTTCGTTTTTTGGAAAATGAAGGGAGCTATAATTTTCACATAAATATTCACAAACTTCCTCTAGTAGTCCATAAGTGCTATGAAATGACATAAGATTTCCATGGTCTTGGTGCATTGCCAATATTTCATCTTCTTGATTTTCTTGAGATGAAGTCACACCATATCATAACTAAGAATGTAAGCTAAGCATGAAACCTTTGAAATGTGAAAATCACATTTAGAGGATTCAAGGAAAAATTGTTGGTCTTAGAGGGGCTATAGGCATTTATCAACATGGTACACATCATAAGGGGATTTTTGGGGTAAAAATTACATTTCAAAATAAAAAATATACTGAAAAAATCAAATTTGAAAGAACCATGTATATCGAGGAGCCTATCTACTTGATTTGGTCTTCCATTTGGGCGCCTTTGTTGTTCATGATGTTCCTACATGTGTTTAACATGTAGTGTACTTTGAAGTCTAACATGAAAAGTCAGGTTTGTTGGTCAAATAATTCATTAATGACAATCGTATGTTGAACAAATTTCAAAAGTATAAATCATATAAAAAATAAACCCATCATTTTATGTATGCAATAACAATGTTTGACATTATTTCGGATTTTGAATGCAACGTCTAAATGCGTAGTCTCTCTCTAGTCAACAAAATGAATATTTCGACACTTTATAATTAATTAGAAACTATCACCAACACTAAGAATACACAACATGGCACACTATTTCTTTCCCATAGAAAAAATTGTAGTTTTAATTCAATATGAAAAAAAACATTCTTAGTGTGCGTCAATTATTAGAATGATAAAAAGGAGAATAAATATTTTTAAAAGTCATCTAGAGCATTAGATCATCTATTATGTAGAATATCTTTGTCGAATTATTCTAGCATGTATACATTTTTGTCCAAACATAAACTTTCTTTAAAAGGCCCATTGACATATGTATTCTACTAAATAAAAGGATTATCATAGTGAATCTACTAAAATAGAAATATAAAATATTTCATCTTGAATTCCTATGAGAGAAGCAAGTTATTGCCAACATCTACAAAGGAATGTGTGTAACTGATTTTAAATAATGAATATTGCATAACATGAAATGAAGAAACATGGAATTTCAAAGAAGATTTAGAGACTAAAACAATGAGTTGAAATCACTCAAATTGTTTGTACCACAACCAAAGACATGAGAATCCAATAGAGAGAGCAAGAAGACCAATTCCACCATAACATCCCAATCTCTTCATGCACCATTAAAGGGGTCTGTGATCTAGACTTGTTTATACGTAAACCTTTTGGGACCTGAGGTGTCTTCAAGGGCTATAGAGAAATAACACAATAAAGACCAAATTTATGTGAACATCTAGAAAGGAGTGTAATACATACCTTTGATTGTTAGTTTATTTATTGCAATATAAATTCCCCACAAAGTTAGAAAGAGGAGCACCTTCCACTTCTTTAATATTCTTCTTTAATACCAAAATTGGAGATTGCATTCAATATTAGTACCCTACCATAAATTTTTCTGACCCATAAGTTTCTCCAATTTGATCCATACATGTGACTCATAATGAAAATTCAAATATGGATGCTCATATGATTACTCACTCAATCTACCAAAGAGTCAAATCCTTCGCCCTTCTCTTCCTCCTTTTAGTAACAAAGTTAAAACCTTCCCATTTATAATAAGCGGAATCAACAACATGGGTTTTATTGGAGTGACCATCTTCCATAGTTTCCTTTAACACCATTTGAAATAGAACCCTCCATGGTCAAAGCTCCATTGTATCCTAACTTTGTAGTGTAGTTTACCCTTGACTTGTTCAAATAAAATGTCTCTAGATAGTAGTATTATCTCTTTCCAACCCAATACCTTTTGATGTTTTCCATCCTTGTTTCAAACGATTGGCCTTCACCCTCTTAACTATAAGGTTCAAAGTTACTTGCTAGGAATGTTCAAGATTAATATTATAACATTGAGTAAGAGTACACGTGGACTAGACCGCGTGACTACATATTTTCCAAATTTGATCTCTAATACATTACCCACTTTCCATGCAAGACATGCTCCCACACCAATGGAAAATTCAAGATAGTTCCTTCCACTAGTTTGAGAGATTAAGTAGTCTCTTGGTCTCCCTTCTAATCTATACCACCATTGAATTTACTGTGATATGCTTGTTAACTCAAATCTACTTCAAGAGGCTATCATTGATTAGAATGCTATACAAAGAGTTAGCTATCATTTCCTTGACAAAGGAGAAAGTGTCTATAGCCCTTTCCCTCTCAAATACTTAAGTTGAACCACCTTCTTCCAGTTGACGAAATGAGCAGCTTTATACTTTGAAATTTACTGACATAAGAAATTAAAACAACATTTCGCTATATTATCCAAAACTCCATTAGGAATGAAGGCCACAATCTCCCAATAAATATGTACTACTTCTAAAATTGATTTTACAACAGCCAGTCTACATCCACGAGACAACCACCTGTTACAATAAATGGAAATTCACTTTTCCACTTTCTCTAACAACTAGAAGAAATTATAGTTGACATAACCAATGAATTTTGAGTTAATTCCAAAATATTTCAACCCTCCATCAAGACAGTGATGTTGGAACAGAAAAGAGTATTTTATATCCAACCAAATCTCATGACTTACATATGCTAAATAATGCGTCGACTTCCTCTCATTTACTTCCATCCTAGCTATCTTCTTAAAAAGGCTCTAGACATCCTTGAGCATAAAGATATCCCTACCAAATGTAGAACATAATCACAACACATCTTCCACTAAAAAGTGAATGTGGCAGGGATAATTCCCTATTAATTTTATTACCATCCAAAAGCATTTTCACTTTTATATCTTCAATAAAATGATTTAATCCTTCAAAACAAGAAGGAAGATGTAAGGACGTAGGGGGTAGCCTTATCTAATAACTCTAGAAACTTTAACGACAAATGATTTTGAGCACTTTATTAACACCCCAAAGTTTATAGATGGGATATGTCCCACCATGCAATGCACTAAGGTAAAACCAATATGGAGCAGTAGAAAATGGAGGTAAAGGCGAGAAACTCTATCATAAGCCTTTGACATATCAATATTGAAGACCATTGTAGGGGTATGTCCCATCTTGATTAAGTGAATCACTTCCTAGGTACACCCATAGCTTCATGGAAGTGTTTTCCTTAAAACCCAAATTGCTCATTTTGACACATACCTTGACATAATAAGCTTCAATATCACTACTATCAAGTTGGTAATTACTTCATAAATACTATTTTAAAAGGACATATGTCAAAATTTCTCAAATGAGGATAGATGATCTACCTTGAGAATGAGTGTAATGAATCAAATTCACAATACTCGACACTTTTCATTTTGACCACACATCCTCGACAACACATAGTAAATCATTGTCCAAAAGCTCAAAGAAGTCAATAAAAAATTCTATCATCGAACGATTAGTTAGTGGCTAGATGCCTATCTTTCCTCACGTATCCAAAAACTTGCAACCTCCCCTCTCATGTGACTTGCATGTATACATGTCCTCATCGTCAAAAAGAAAATATTGACCTTCAAGTTTTTGAAAATGTTAACTTCCATAGACTCCGAAAAGTATGATTTCCAATGTTCCACTACCATGGCAGTGACTCACTAAAAATCTCAAACTTGCAAATCATACAATGTTGACATTTCCCAAATAGTATTTTGTATTCTTTTGTAATCTCTTGTAAGAGGGAAAATTATGAAAGTGGTTTGATGTTATTATTGTCTAAAAGCAACTAGCTTTTGCAAAATTCTTTATACTCAAATCTCTTTTTCTTTCTAATAGAAGCTTAGCTTTTTCGGCCTCCATTTCTTTAGAGGGAACTTCGGTTTTGTATTGACCGATCTAAAAAATGGAAAATGATTTAATAATTTGCTACAACTTACTCATGACCTGATATTCTAGAGTCATGGATGAGGAATCTATGCAATTTATTTGCAATCCCATTGACACAACCTCAATTATTTGTTCAAATTGCTTTTAAGTCCAAAGGCTCAACATCTATCAAATTCGGTACTTACAACGATTTGAGAGGAAAACCAACCAAACTATCCAACCTAGTATTTTCTTCATAAATTTTCGAGTGATGCATTGTAAAATTAAGGTTCAGAGTGACTAGAATTACACGTGTGATAGAAGGAGATGATCGCAGAACAATTGATTGTTGTCATAAGTTCCATAAGTATTGATGACAAAAATGGAGAAGCCCAAACTGAAAACAAAGAACTCTATATCTGTATAGAGTATAAAGGAGATTAAGAATTTACTAGAGAAAGCTTCCAATGCCAACCTGTAATCAAACAACTAGAGAGACCGAAATCATTCGCAAACAAACACTCCTAATTGCTAAGCGATTTACTTAGCCTTGCAATTAAGGGAGCTGCCAACCGCATGTTCCCACAACACAATAACATATATCTTTTCCACCCTATGAGTCTTTTTAGGCTAGCTATTTGGATTGGGTAGCCTACCCCACACATTTGGAGAAAGAAACTTCGGTGAGAAGCGTCGGCAAGGGCATGGCATGCCGCTGTGCTCTATGTGCCTTGATAATTGATTTCTCTACAACTTAATTTATTTCTTTCACAACCCTTTCTTGGGCTTGTCTCACAGAGAACTTTCTTACCACCAACGCCTAGCCTGGTTCCATAAACCTGTCTACCACTAAACCTCTCGGAGTACCAGTCTTCACCGAAGGATGAGGACCATTTCAAACCAAGGGACTCTTCCTTGGTTTCGACAACAATAAACAAACAGCGATTTCAAACCAAGGGACTGTTCCTTTGTTTCGACAAGATAACATGAAATGGGGAAATTTCAAACCAATGGACTGTTCCTTGGTTCCGATAAGATAAACATGAGACATACACCCCTCCCCGATCAAGAATAGAAGATAGTGAATAAGAATAGTTACCCATGGAACCACATGCACCCGAAAGGATGATCTCTGCTCACAAGAAGGTGAGAAAGTCCCTCGTTGAACTGAATGAAGTGTTGTATCCATTGACGAGTCAACCCCTCGAAAGCCCCCTATCCATTGAATCGAAAAATCCCCGAATTTCGACTCACATCCGGCTCCCACCCGATGGTCTTCTACTTCTTCCACTCACAAGGAAAAAGGATTAGTGTAATCGTACATGTCTACAGCATAAAATTTATGAGTGGTTATATTTAACGAATCTTTTATGGATTGTGCATTTAAGAGGGAGTTATAAAGACATGCTCATCCTAATTATTTTCGTATGTTAATAATAAATATTGTAAGTTATTAGATATTTTTGTTTTTTTTGTAAATTAAGTTTGGTTAAAATTTTGATGGAAATTTTGTAAAATGGGAAGTTTGAATTTTGTAATCTCTATAATTTATGTGTTCAAGATATTTTTGAGAAAAACACTGAATTTATTTATATATTGCAAAATACCTTTTAAATTGTAAAAAGCCACAATCTCACAATTTTTTTTATGGCCCACTTCCAACCAAAAGACAAAAATAACCAAAGATCAAACTGCTCCATCAAAATATGTGTAGATATGCGTAGTGGTATAGGTTTACAATGAGTTAGGTGAGATATACAAAATACAAACAACAATTATAATACATATTTGGAATAAGCTCCCATGGGACCAAAATTGTCATTTATAATGGCAGTGAGTTGAAAACTTCAGTTCATTTAGCTTGCGCTGTCAATCTATATGAGGTTATAGTTTAAAGGGCACTCTTCCACACACCTATTAGAAAGAGTAGGTTTCGAGTATTTAATATTTTTTTTGGTTAACAGAAGAATGTGAAATAACTTTTTATTCTTTTAAATCACTATTCATATTTTATTATTGAAAATGATTTAAATAATTATTGAAAATAGTGTAAATATTACTAAGGTTAAAAGGAAACTTTTAGCTATGTAATAATTTAATTATATTTAAAAATTAATTAAAATTTTCAATATTTCTTTTTATTATAATATAAATATTACCAAGGTTAAAGGAACTTCTTAGCTATACAATAATTCTAATTTATTATACTAAGGTTTTTAATTAAAAATTTCAAGGTTTTATATTAATTAGTTGAGATGAGATGGTATATAGTTTGTATTGTTTTCTTAGTTTTATTAGATTTATATTAAACTGAATATATTATTATATATATTTATAAATATAAGTAGGTTAAATAATATTCCATATTTTATAATTGAGATATATATTATTAAATTCAATATAATTTAACTTTAAGAATATAAACTATAATATGTAAAAATATTATATAGTCAGATACTTATTATTTCTTTATTTATTTTTTTAGAGTTTTGTTTGTCATTATATCAATATTAAGGGTGGTAGGAGGTGGGGGATATTACTAAAATCCCGTAAGAATTATTGTGGATAAATTCTCATGGGGACTTGGGTGCAAATCTAACAATCATGTGGAATGCATGGACTATTACTCGATTAACATTGGCTTATGATCGGGGTGTCAGATAGATTCTTAGTATGGGTGATTCTTCCCTAGTTATTTAATATTTGAGAATTGTCACCCCTTCAAAAGATAATGCATTAAGCCTTTTGTATCATGGAATTAAAAGTATTCTTCTCTCCTTCTCTAGATCTACCTTCTTCCACATCCTCAGAAATCTCAATTTCGAGGTGGATCATGAGGCCAATAAGGATTTTCTTCTAGATGAAGGGCAACCATAGGTCAATGGAATAAGAGGCTATGTATCAATCATGTAAGTATTCATATCTTACTCCCTAAAGCCCCTCATTTCTATTTCACTCCCCCTTGAGCCATTGTGCCCCATCCCTAGCTTGATCTTCTTCTCTCATTATTGGGCCCCTATATTCATATGAATGACTTCACTAAATCCCCCAACCTCATGATTTTCAAGGACACCATCTTTCAGCTTGACATGGCAGGAACTAACCATTTTCTTCATGAAAGTGTGCCTGCTTTAATAGCTTCTGTGTGGCATAGACTGATTTCATGGTTAGTTATAATTGCATCACCTGAGATCAATTCATGATGATTTCTCAGCCTCGGGGTACTAGAAAAATAATTTCAAAATGAAAAATCGACTACCGCTCTCATGTTGCATCGAGAATAAATCTAGCCACAGGACCATATCCTAATTGACAGCATATGAGTGGAGTTGGTCCAAAATTCTGAATTCATGGTTAATTTTGAAGTGGGTTACTTCTTTATCAAAGGTGACGTCTAGACACTGGTATAATTGGAAGCTCCATGATGAGATTTGGAAATTATATGGTCATTCTTCTGTTGTCAGAAACTAGTGTAGGTTCAACATCACTGCAGCTAGGTGATTTGGCATATTTCTCTTATGTGGTTGGAGGTAAGAAAACTAATTTATGATATTCATTGCAATGTGAAATATTGTACCAGTGCTTTCAATTTATTTGTTCTAGGTCTTAACTTTGTCAACATCTAAGTTGCTCAATTGGAAGTGGCTTGCTCCTTCCTGCTGGGTTCTGACTCTACAAGTTGTTATACAACACATTTTTTCTTATTTACATGTTGTGTTGGAGTCTTTTGGACACTATGTATTCTACTAGATCTATTTGGTTCTCTTCCCTCTTTTGCCCAAATACTATAGTCCCTCCCACTTGATACTTTCATAATTCTGACTGCTATATTGATTCTAACTCCTTGGCATCAGACTCTTCAATCTCAACTATGTGTGACAACAAAAAAGAGCACGAAGCCATAAATTCTGAAGTATACAACTTGCATGTAATGATGTACCAACATCAAACCTCTGAGTGCAACTCCTTTGAAATAATTGTGGCTCTACAAGAAATACTTTCTCTTTTGGAAGATGAAGTGGATATGTTGTGCATTATTATCATGGATCTCAACCTCCAAGGCGTTCATCCAGAAAACCCACCCACAAGGCCCTCCCGAGATATCAACCTCAATAGGCTAACAAATTTTGTGGACTAATCAACATTCTAATGTTTGGCTTCAAATGTTTTCTATTTTTTGTTCTAATTTTGCCACATATACATATCTTGGAACATATGCACTACCAAATTTTAATTTCTTCAAATTTTATGTTGCATAAGTATCCTTACACATTATAAAGTACAATACTATGTAGTAGAACAGACGATGATTGCCTCCTTTCTATCGCTCGATGTGAAGTTTTTATTAAAGACAAGCCGTCTAAATCCTCTATTATCCAAAATAAATTGGTCTTCATTTTTTGTACATAAAACAATCTTACTATATTTAATCATTTTTCTCTTTTTGAGCATGTATCTATAAGACATTGTTAAGTTTTCTTTCCACTCTATATTTTGTTGATTATGCATTTTATACTTGCCCTACTTCTTCCTCTTCTCTCATGTAATAAGAGATTGCATCATTTTAAAAATATAATAAAAAATATATCGACAACAAAAAATTCATATGGGAAGAATTACATATAATTTGAATTTTTGAAATGAAAAAAAAAATTGAGTATTTCAGTTGAAGTGTTGATAAGGAAATTAATAGCAAGCCAGGCATATGAATATTGAGATTGTGATATGTAGTTTAATTTGATAGTATATCTTAATGGTTGAACTATCTCTTTAAGATTTATTGGCCATAGAAAGGCCACAAGCCACAAGTTTAAATGTAGTCACAGTTATTGGGTTACCAACTTGTCGGGTGGTGTTTGATGTATCCTTCCTGTGGATATATTAGAGAAGAAAGGGTGTTTTGGGATTGTGCAATCTTTTTGTTAGAAAAAAAAAATTGAGTTCACAACCAAAAAAGAGATTGTGCTTACATACGTGAAGGCTTCCATAGGTTACATTAATCAAGATGACTAGGGTACATGTATGTGACTTTGACCCAAGTACTAATGAAGTTGTATAGACAGGCAAAAATTAGCATACCTTAGAAATTGTACTAATAGCATTAAGTAATAGGTTTCCTAAAGAGAAGAAAAGAAATTTGTCAATTCAATTTTGGAGTAGGAAATCATTACTCAAATTTCAGAGATTGATTTTTCCTTACGCATTTGCAAAATTTTGAATGAAAAACACATGACTTCGATATTCTAGGTCATATTTCTAATAGGTACTCAAGATCATCATAGAAGGAACCAGCAAATAAAGTTGTAAAAAACAAACCTTAAACACTCTTAGAATTTAAAACCTTAACCACTAATACTTTGTTACATTGTTTTCAAATTTGTTTAATAATATATATAAAAAAAATAAATAATTATATTAAATAAATTATTTTTAAATTATAAATATTGAAATTTATATTATTATTTTTATAAAAATATTATTAATTTTTTTAATACATATTTTAAAAATTAAATTTTCACAGTATTAATATACTTTTTCCCAATTTCAGATACACAATTTAATATTAAATGTTAATGTTATTGATGAATGTAAACAATTTTTGTATTGATCTCAGTGGTTTTTTATTTTTTTTATATGTTATGAGTTGATGTTTACATTAATGCATTCCAATCCCCGAATAAAAAATGTTCGGTTTGCCCTTTTGAATTTTTTATTAAATTGTTTGCTTCCAAATGAAAGGCAGAAGAAATATATATTCGTATAATAGTTTTGTTAAATTTAACCTTTTATCCAACGTTTTATTTGTTTAGACACCTTATCATAGAGGATTGAAGTGCAATCAGTGTGCAATCTACAAGAATAATTGTTAGTTCGTTGAATTTAATTTATTACTCATGACTTGTATTTCTAAAACATTCGCAGTCCTTGTTCCGGAAGATAGCAGCTGCTTTGCCAGGAGCTGATACGTTATCGTCGAGCAGAGAAATGGAATCACTTGATGTGTACTTGAAACCAATTAAGATATCCCCAGAAGCAAAAGATGCAGGATGGTGCTCCTGCTGATGTCAAATTTCAATACAATTTTTTATTAGCGGGGTCTGTAAAGAACTACGTGGGTTGTACTTTTGATTTGCAGACATTGAGATATAAATATTTTATTTGCATTTCTATCCTTTGCCTAGGGTATTGTAAACTAGGACTAAAATTTGGTCTGTAAACATAATTTAGCCTTAAGGGGACCAATTTTTTGCCAACAAAATATTTCATTGGTTACTATATGGTTTTGTTCCTACATTTTTCTGTATAATTGCAGTCATCTTTGTGACACTAGTTTAGTAAGTTTGACACATAACAAGTAGAAACAATGATATCTGCAAATCGGACAAGTACTTGTATGCAATGTTAATAATGAGGTGAGCTGACTAGATGATATCACAATTTGTGCCCTTCTTTTTTTCACAATAATTCCTCTACATTTCTATAGTCTCACGATTAAAATGAACGTTTACAATGAACGTTTACAGTGGATTTAAAAAATAGTTTCCTTATGTGGACAACATGGGAGACTTTTGTTTTTAGTTAGGAGTTGAAAATAATTATATTATTTTGTATTAATGAAGAAAATGGTTACACAAGTTGTAATGTATCTCCATTAGTTCCTAGAGTTTAGGGGTTTGGTTGCAACTTCCTAATTCCTGGTGTTGTACTTAATGATGTAATCTTTCATTCATGAATGTAGAGTGTACGAGAGTGATCTCTCTGTTCTTAGTGTAGTCTCTAGGTGCAGGCCTCACCTGTGAGCTACATCTCCTTTTTTTTCAATTTTGTTTACATTTTATCTTGGTATCAGAGCTCAGATTGGGCGAGTCTGATCTTTTATCACCTTTGTCGCTGAAGTGCCTTTTTGGCCAGCTTGCCCTTCTGGCAGAATTGACTGTGTGGCTTGAGGCGCCTCTGTGGCTGCGTGTACACAAGAGCTTTGTGCTCAATTGAGCAGGTGGACTGCAGAACACCTGGCTTGGACTCAGATGTTTTTTAATTTCTGAGTAGAAGGGGGTTGGCGCTCTTTCCGCACTGACAGTCGCGCCAGGAAGCACAATTGGCGCGTCTGTTTGGCCATTAATCGCGCCACCGCGCCAAAATACCAGACTGGCACAGAATTTTACGGAAAAATCGCGCCAGGCATTTTGCCTTACACCAATTTAATCTAGGCATGGGTTTTCCGCTCGGGAGCGCGCCAATTCACCTTCAAGGGGATCTACGGGAAGCCTCATCTTCATTTGATGATTTGCGAGGAGAGCAGATCGGAGAAGTTGCGGATCTATCCAAGAGAGGTAGATCGGAAAAAATTTAATCAGATCGATTTTTCGGCTGTATTGAAAAACGACAAATTTGCTCATTAGAGCAGGGTTGATTTTGCAGATTTGTCAGATATTGCAGATCAGTGGCAGAAAAGTGACAGATCGATTTGTTAGGTAGCGATTCTTTTTTACTGTTGGGTAGATTCATTTTGTAGATCTGATGAGAATGAGTAATATGATGGAATCTTATCTTCATGAGTCTGGCAAACTCGATGGATCTAACTTCACGAACTGGAAGTTTAAGATTCATACCTTGCTTGAGGGTGCGAATACTTGGTCCATAGTTACAGGTGATGAACAAAGGCCGAACGCAGGGACACAGGAGCAAGAATGGGATAAACGAGAGAACAAGGCAAAAGTTTTGCTGAAGATGTCTCTGAAGGACAACATTATCCTGCACATCAGAGACTGTAAAACGTCTGCGGAGATCTAGATGACCACAAAAAATTTGTATCAGACCCAGAACACAAGTCAAATTATGGCGCTTAAAAGCAAGTTAGTTTCAATGAGGATGGACGAAAGTGAGACTGTTGCTGCATTTGTTGCACGAATTAAAGATGTGAAAGACGAATTGGGGGACATCGGAGAGGTGGTGTCTGACTCTGATCTTGTCTCAATCACACTAAAGGGGATGCGTGATGAATTTCAAATGTTCGTCATTGGATTGGCGGCAAGGGAGAAAGCGTCCACATTTGAAGATCTGACAGGGATCTTGCTGCAAGAGGAGGAGCGGCAACAGAACCTGAACCCCCAAAGTGATGATCTTGTGCTGATGGCGAAACGACGATCATTCAGAGGGAAGCAGCCACAACAACAATCACAGCAGAAAGGAGGAACATTGCAGAAGAGTCCATATAAAGGTATTCTTGCAAATAATCCTGTAAAGAAATGTTATTATTGTGGAAAGAAGGGTCATGTACAGAATGTATGCTTTAAGAAGCAGGCTGATGATGCAAAGAGGAAGCAGGTAAGTGCAAAGCATAGAGGATACTTTGTTGAAGAAGATAAAGATTTCAGTCATCAATTTCGACTGTTCGCAGTCGACTGTGCTCTTTCAGCATCTAATGAGGACGATATTTGGTATGTCGATTCTGGAGCATCCTCTCACATGACATGTAAAAAGGAATTTTTTGATAGTCTTGAAGAAAGTACACACGGATCAAAAATCTATTTAGGAGATGATAGTGGATATGAGATTAAAGGTTATGGGGTTATTCTAGTTAAGTTACCAAATCGAAAAATTAGTCACCTTAAAAATGTTTTATATGTACCTGGAATTAAGAAAAATCTGATATCTGTGTCCATGATGACTGATCAAGACATGCAAGTCGACTTCTTCAAGACTCATTGTGTGATAAAGGATTGCAAGAAAGAAATAGTTGCAACAGGCATGTGCGTTGGAAGCCTATACAGACTGGATGTAAAGAGTATATCAAAGTGAGCCATGGTTGCAGGAGGATCGACAACCGAACAACTCTGACATTAGAGATTCGGTCACTTGAATTTGTAGGACCTCATGCTATTGCAGAAGAAAGATATGGTTGAGGGTCTCCCTATCTTTCGTAATATTCAGTTAAATTGTGATGGTTGTGCCTTAGGTAAAATGCATAGAGAACAGTTTCGTGTGCATGATAGGAGGAAGGAAACAGATATTTTAGAACTAGTGCACACTGATATATGCGGACCTATGTAGACAAGGTCGCTAGGAGGAGCGTATTATTTTCTGTTATTTACTAATGACTGCACTAGATATTCATGGGTTTATTTTCTGAGTAAGAAAAGTCAGACTTTCGAGTGCTTTATGGATTTTAAAACATTGGTGGAAAAACAGTTTGGTAAGAGTATAAAAATTCTTTGAGCTAATCAAGGGGGAGTATACAAGCTAGGGGAATTCATGAAATTCTGCAAATCTCACGGGATTGTTCAACAGTTTACAGTGCCACACACACCACAACAAAATGGAGTTGCAGAGCGCAAAAACTGAACCTTAGTGGAGTGCGCAAGGAGCATGTTACAAGGTAAGGGTCTGTCTAATAGTTTTTGGGTAGAGGTTATTAATACTATTGTATATTTGAAGAACAGAAGTCCTACCAGGTATCTTGGCTTCAAAACTCCTTTTGAAGCTCTATATGGATTCAAGCCAGCAGTAAACCATCTAAGAGTATTTTGGTCAAAAGCATTTTCCCATATACCCAAAGTTGATAGAAATTAGACCCTAAAGTAGTTAAATGCATCTTTGTTGGTTATGGCACATAATTTAAAGCTTATAAATTATTTAATCCTGAGTCTCGTAAGAGATTTGCAAGTAGGGATGTAGTGTTTCATGAACATGTACAGAAAGGGAAAGATGACATTGGTGATGATTGGCACATTCCATTTTTGATGGACGAAAATAGCGAGGATGAAAGAGAGTAGGAGTAGAAAGAAGAGAAAAAAGAAGAACAGGAAGAAGGTGATAATGCAAGCGCATTTAGAGCTGAAGAAAACAAATTTGACGTAAGTCCCCTACCAAGGAGATCAGGTAGGAAGACTCAAAAACCATTAAAATTTAGAGACTATGCTTTGATATCAAATGTTTTGAACATTGTAGAGCCCACTAATTACAAAGAAGCTAGTCAATTTAAGGAGTGGAAGGCTGCAATGAATGAAGAGATAGAATCTATTCTTAGAAATGGCACTTGGGATTTAGTTGAACTGCCTAAGAATAAAACACCCATACGATGTAAATGGCTGTTTAAACCAAAAATGAATGTAGATGGAAGTATAGAGAAATTAAAAGCTAGGCTAGTTGCAAAAGGATATTCACAGCAGGAAGGTATATACTTTGATGATACTTTTGTACCTGTAGCAAAGTTAAATACAATCAGAATGCTTGTTTCTTTAGCTACTAAATATAATTGGGAGCTACACCAGCTTGATGTTAAATCTGCATTTTTAAATGGTGAGTTAAAAGAGGAAATTTACTTAGTACAACCAGAAGGGTTTGTAAAGCAGGGGTAGGAACATCTTGTTTGCAGATTGAAAAAGGATTTATATGGCTTAAAGCAAGCACCCAGGTCTTGGTATGAAAAGGTTGATACTTTCTTTTTAGAGTATGGCTTTCATAGAAGTGTAAATGACCCAAATTTGTATACCAAGTACAATAATCAGGGGTAGATTATTCTGATTTCTTTGTATGTAGATGACATGATTATAACAGGAGATGCAGATGATTTAATCAGAGGAATCAAAAGGCTTATGGCACAAGTTTTTGAGATGAAAGATCTCGGAAGCCTTCATTACTGTTTGGGACTAGAAGTATGCAGAGATACTCGGCAAACTTTTCTTACCCAAGGGAAGTATGCCAGAAATCTATTGGAAAAGTTTGGTATGGATTAGTGTAGATCAGCAGCGACACCTTTACAGCAGAATCTGAAGTTATGCAGTGACGATGACACTAAAGAGGTTGATGCTATAATGTACAGACAGCTGGTTGGCATCTTGATATATCTCACAACAACCAGACCTGACTTGGCATACTCTGTTAGTGTGTTGAGCCAATTCATATCAAAACCACTTGAAAGTCACTGGGTAGTAGTAAAAAGTGTGTTGAGGTATCTTTTTGGTACTGTTAACTATGGAATTTTATACACTGACGCATTTGATGTTATTCTAGCAGGTTTTTTCAGATTTAGACTGGGCAGGTAACTTGGATGATCGAAGGTCCATCATAGGTTACGCATTCAGCATAGGATCTGGGGTCATAGAATCAAGCAGCAAGAAGCAGAGTACTGTAGCCTTGTCTTCGTGTGAAGCTGAGTATCAAGCATTGTGTGCAGTGACGTGTGAAGCAATCTAGTTGAGAAGGCTTCTCAATGATGCAAGAAAAGAACAAAAGAATTTCACTTCCATCAAAAGCGACAACTAGAGCACCATCAAATTGGCATACAATCCAGTTTTTCATAAAAACGCCAAACATATAGACACTCAGTTCCATTTTGTCAGAGAGAAACTACAGTCAAAAGAAATTATTGTTGAATATTGTAAAACTTGTGACAATATGGCTGATATTTTTACAAAGTCTCTTGCACATGTGAAGTTTAAAATGTTTAGAGGGATGCTAGGAGTCGAGGACAACCCTTTCTCCATTAGGGGGGGAGTTGAAAATAATTATATTATTTTGTATTAATGGAGAAAATGGTTACACAAGTTTTAACGTATCTCCCTAGTTTAGGATTAGTTCCTAGAGTTTAGGGGTTTGGTTGCAACTTCCTAATTCCTGGTGTTGCACTTAATGATGTAATCATTCATTCATGAATGTACAGTGTACAAGAGTGATCTCTATGTTCTGTGTGTAGTCTCCAGGTTGAGGCCTCACCTGTGAGCTACATCTCCTTTTTTTTCAATTTTGTTCACATTTTATCTGCCAGCTCGCACCATGTATATAAGCACGAAGAGATTAATGTATATAGGATCCATTCTTAGCTATACTGCCTTATTTATAGGAGTTTGCATGCACTGCTGGAGAACTAATACAATACACGTTAAAGTAGAATGCAAGGACTAGATGCTCTCTTTTAACGATGTTTTGAAATTCTGAATGTATGTGATGTGACATGAAAAGAAGGACCTAAGAAGCTAAAACATTGACATGGCTTTTGTCTTGTTTATGAATGCATGTAATGTCAATTTTATGTTTTAGAGTTCAATTCTAAGGTGTCGGAGAAAGGAAAAAAGGCCTATGAAGCTAAAACATTGATGTGGATTATCTCTTGTTTATCAATGAATTTGTAATGTCAATTTTATTCTTAGAGTTCAATTTTAACGTGTTGGAGAAAGAAAAAAGAAAACGACATTGCAGAATTCCAACATAGTTAGATAAACATGGTGTTAAAAAGCTATCATTTTCTGTGTTTATGTTCAAGACTGTTCAATTCAAACATGAATCAATAAACTCTAGATAAAATATATGAACAAAACGTATTTATAGAGAAACTAAAGACGTCAAAAGTAATAAACGACATGGCTTCCCAACTCCAGTGTAAGCATGATCCAATATTTATGCATCAAGTTCCCGGTTGGATCTAGTATTGCTTGAGCCTCCATTGCAATGCCATGTACAACTCAATAATCTACATTCTGGAGGATCTGGTCACCTCTTAGCAATCTTCAAAAACTCTTTTGTCTAGAATACATAGCCTCCATCCAAAAATAACTTAGTCTATTTTATGAATCTAGCTATTCGGTAGAGTCAGAATATCCACATGCAATAGTCATTTATTTCTGTTCTAATAGTTTTGAAATAATAGTTATTTTAATTGTCTCTCAAGTAGCGTTATTGAGTCCTTCAAAATTAGAGTTTTAACATGATGGCTACTTTCTTTGTTTTTGGACTTTTGGTAATTTTTAGATTATTGAATGATTAATTTTGTTGGAGTAAAAGTGAGGAAAACCATATAAATTAAATGGCTAGTAAATGTTTATAAGTATCAATCTATAATAGATACTAAGACATTTATCTCATAATACATCTTCTATTGCCAAAATTAAATTCAATCGTAAACGTTAATTAAATTATAATTTTATTATTATTATAAAAATAATTAATATCAGTTACACACACACACACACACACACACATATATAACACGAAAACATAGTAAAATAACAATAAGAAATAAGACCTCAATAAAATTTGTGAACATGAATTGAAAAGAAAAATGAGCATAACTACATTTAAGATAAACCTTAACTCTCTATCATGACTATTATTAAAAATATTTCATGGAGATTAATAATTGAATTAGAATTATGGAAATATATTCCAAAATAGAGATCTATTATCATAATGAAACTCTACATTACGAATTTTTAAGAGCTTGTATTGCTTGATTTACATAGCCAAAGATCCCAATAAAGAGTCATTGTATTTACCTCTTAGTTTGATGATTGCTAATGGGGGCTTGGCTCTTTGATTTAGTGCATTTAAAAGAGTTGTATTAGACAAGGAAGTCCACATGCCTCTCCTCTAATGGTTAAAAAAATGATTAAAATAAATAGGTCTTTTTACAAAAGTATCATACCAAGGTTTCTTTGAATACTTAAGAAATGACTTTTATCTACAATGGTTGGACATAAGAATATTTTTGGGTCATCCCCTTCCTCTAGATTTGCAGAAAACCACTTTTTAACATGGAGAGGGGTTATAGGATTAAGGAATGTTCCAAGTGATTTGTCACATTTAAGCACATTGATAAACACTCATTTTCAAAATAGGTGAGAGCTCTTTGAAAATCTAAGCCTTTAGGCTATCATAGGTATAATCCTAGCCATTCCTTTTCTAATTTGTTAGAAATACAAACAAAAATGGATAGATATAATTGTGTGGTCCATTATTCAATTACATGATACACATAAATACAACAGTTTATGACCCTTAGTTTCATATTCAAGGAGGGCTCTTATACACCTTATGACTATTCAACATCATTTGTTGTCTTTGTCTTTCATCACAAGTGAATAAAATAATTTACATAATCCATGAGGACTACATTTCAAATGTTCACCCCCTTAATCTGAAGGGGTGTATGTGAATCCAAGAAGAGAGCTAAAATATGGAGGTGGATGGCAAGAAATTACTCAATGTGCTCTTTGAATATGGTGGCTTAAGGAATACTACAAACCAAAAAGTTAGCACAAGATGAAGTCTTCTACTGGTGGTGGTTTAAGAGTGACCACCAACTATGGAACTTGGCTCAAAGCAGTTCCTGGAAGAATTCTGAATCTAGCTAGAAGTTGATGTATTCTATGAAATGGAAGTGTTCTCTAGTGATGGTTTAAATATGACAAAAAACTATTGAAAGGGTTGTTTGAAGATGACCACAAATGATTAAAATGATGTAGGTTTGAGGATGACCACACTTCTAGAAAAAGCAGCGAGTCCTCTATTGGATGGTTGTTTAAGGAGGACCACAAAAAAACTAGTGGTTTTTTCATGATCAAAACCTAAATTGTTCTCATGGAACATGATTTTATCTCTTTCCACAACTCTAACTATAGCTCTAGGATTTGGTCATTAGCTCTAGTTCTAGATATGGATCACGCACACTTGAGATGACTTCAGAACTAGCAACTAACTATCAATTGCCCCTAACATATACCAATTGAGTAGGGGAAATTTTAAGAATGGAAATTCGAATTTGTAAAATGTTTGGTGATATTTGTGTGAAAATATTCAATTTTCTAATGAGTTTATACTATAAGGTTGTGCGAAAGAATTTTAGAAAAAATGGAAATTAATCAATCTTTTTTTGAAAAAAAATGGAAAATTAGCCCACCTAGGAATATTAGCCCCTAAAATTTTCCATGAAATTGAGAAGAAGAACATACCTTCATTACAATGCATTTCAATACTCGAGAATGAATTCTATGGTATGACTAATATATTATCTTGGTTGTTGAAAACCATTTCCAATAACTGATCCATCTAAGGTGAATCTTTGCTCTTGCTAGATTATTGTGTCTAGAACATTCATTTGAATGATGAGTATGTTTTCTACATTGCTCACAATGGTAAATATCAAAACACTAATATTTTAAATGGACGACTTGATTACAATATTGCAATTTGAAAATTTAAAGTCGACGTGGAGGATGTGAAGATGCGATTTCTTGAAGAAACCCATTGCTTAGATATAGGAGAGTAGTTTGGAATGGAAGGCACTTCCTTTTTAGATACAAGACTAGTTATGTGGTAGTCGTTGATGGCGTCTTCCCATGTTTTTATGATGGGTTTGGGAAGTGCAATATGTACTTTTTCATATTCATGTGAATCTACTCCTAACATGGTATCATCAATATGACGATTTGCTAGCTATTGATGAGAGAAAAACTCAAATAGAGAATTATTCTGAACAAGAACCAATTTAAAATTTTGATTCCTTTGTTGTAGTTCATCTCTTTGTAGTTTTGATATGAACTAAATAAAATAAAAATTATCATATGAGTGTTGTAAACATGTTCAAATATCTATGAGAATGGATTTCTCAATTTTGACTATATCGTTAATGATCAATTGCTTAAAAAATAGCTCAAAATTTAAAAAAATTGGATCGGTGTCGAACCTGAACAACCACTTAGTTCTCATCATGTTGAATCTAGTGCAACTTGTTTCACACGAAACAGATACCGTATGCTCCCAAAACCATTTTCTATTCACCCTCCCAAACAGGTGATTTTTTGCGAAAAATTGACAGCCTAGTCAGGAGTCTGTACTGCTGATATGGCACTCACTGTAAAGGTCTATGTGGTAGGTTGACTAGTCAACAACCTTTGACAAATAACATTGTGCCAATTGGCACATTCTCATTGGGTGCAATTTGGTAGTTTTGATTGGTTGGATTAGTGGCCAACCACGGGCTGAGATGTGGCCCAACCAAAGGCTGCCACGTGGCAACCCGGGGGCCACCAAAATTTTGGTTTAAGGTGCGGGAAGTAGTAGCAGGGATCAAACCCATGACCACCAAGGCACAAGTCAAAATCTATACCAACGCACCATCGTAATAGGTCTTAACTTATAATGGTTTCGACTTATATTTAAATATGACATGCACGCCATTTTGAGGGAGGGGCTAGCCCACGGGGGTCGACCCTTGGACACGCCACCAGCATACGACTACCAATGGAGCAGTGGAGGGGCGTCCGTTTTCCTTAGCCTCGGGCATGTGGCGCCCATATGGCCATAATTTTGGGATTGAAGGCGTTAGCGAACATTTAAAGTGTCCAACAATATTGCCCAAAAATCAGTGAAATTGTCGCTCCATTAGTGTGATTTGGGGAATTTGCAGTGTGATTAGTAGAAGACTATAGAAAGCCATAACTTCTTCATGTTTTGACCAAATCAGGAGTAGAAAGAGGATACACATGCATTTTTGGTCATTCTGGAGCCATTGGAACAAGTTTTAGAGCTTTATGAGCATTTTAAACTGATGTATTCACACTTTTGAGCATAATAGAAAGGGCTAAGCCATTGGAAGCTAGACCAAGGAGATGTAGCCCAAGAGGGGTGAACTCCTTCATCATGTGTTGTTGTGATACTATTTATGGTGATGTTTATGTCTATTATATGTTGTTAAATCATTTGTTTATGTTAATTTGCACACAAATTTACATAAAAGCACTAAAAAATTCATGTTGAAACTTGAAATTAACCTCATGAATCCTTAAGAACATTTAAGATAATATGAAAAGGAATTAAGTACACTAAACTAATTATCCTAATCAGATCAAGTTTGGTATCAGAGCTCTTTGTTTTATATATGCAAGAGGGATTTAACTATTTGCAAGCGAATTTCATACTTACAAGATTGAAGCTCAATAGAGGAGAAGGGAAGCTGGTTGAAAGTCCTAAAGTTGGGTCAAGGAGAAGGAGGGCCAGGTTGCTAAAATATCCACCACCAATTCTTCCTCAAGTTATAAGTGAGACTTTAGTGAGCATCTCTCATGAAGGAGAGCCTACAAACATGACAAAGGATGATAAGGTCTTTACGAAGTATTTCTTTAATATGACAAAGATGGTGAGGATCCTCTATGTAGAGAGGAATACCAGACTGCAGGGTGAAAGCTCCAAGCCTCCTAAAGGATAAGGTTTTTCATTGTGAGAAGGTAATGGAAATGGAGGTAAACCTCCACACTCTCCACCATCTTCTTCATATTCATATTCACAAACATATTCAACCTCTTCCACTAATACAACCCTTACTCATACTTATCAACATACCTCAAAAGGAACTGGGAAAGCACCCCTGTTAAAACTTTAAGTTAAATTTGAACTGCACATGTATAATGGTGAAGTGAATGCAAAGAAGCTTGACAATTGGGTTCATCAACTGGAGGTCTATTGCAGAATTCAAAACCTTCAAGAGGATTACATAAAGATTCATCTAGCTTCCTTGAGGCTGGAGAGTGCAACACTAGTATCGTGGGAGTCAACGGCACAAGAAGAGATAAAAGACATGGTAAGACCTCAATTTCTCAGTCTGATTTTGTTGCTACAATTAAAATACAATTCTACCCTCTAGTGTATATCCAGAAAGCCATTATGAATTAGCAAAACTTTAGACAACTTAAAGGTCAAAATGTGCAATATTACAACGAAGAATTTAGAAAAAGGTCTCTAATGTTATGTGTAGATCTGAAATCATAAGACGCGTTGCTGAAGTATCTAGGGGGTTTACACAATTACCTTAGGCATACTATCCTTATGTTTAATCCCAATAATTTAGATGAGGTGTGTGTGCAAGCCACTCATCTTGAAGCAAGAGGAAAAAATATTCTAGAAGAGGGTAGTAAAAAGTAATTTATGGGTAAAGGAAAAGAAAATGGTTTCAAAGGGAAGGGAAAGAAAAATGCATCTATTAAAAATGAAGGAGAGAAATCAACAATCAAGAATTGTTCCAAAGAGGGTAATGATGAAGCTCATTGTTGGAAGCTTCATCCCGAGATGAAACAAAAGAAATTCAACAACAAGGGAAAACAAAAGACAACTCCGACCACTCAACAGGATTTGAGATCCGATTCGAGTGATGAAACTAAAATTAGAGCCATGGGTATGGAAGGAAAAAAATCCATTGCTAGCACTAGTACTTCAAATTTACACAATGAAACTCCAAATAAAAAGAAGAGGATAATTTTTTTTCACATAAGGGTAATATCAAAACATAGCAAAATTGATACTCTTTTATATAGTGTCTCTCAAGCCAATCTCATCTTTGAAAATATTGTCAAAATTTTAAACTTGGAAGCCATTACACATCATAAGCCATATCCATTAGGATGGGTGTGTGATAATGCACAATTGAAAGTAACTAGAAAGTGTAACCTCAAATTGACCATTACTGCAAATTTCATAGATGAAGTGGAGCTTGATGTTGTGCCATTAGACAATGTGGTATAGTTTTGTGTAGCCCGTATCTCTATGACATAAAAGCTATCTTCCATAGACATGAAAACAAATACCATTTGTTCAAAGATGGAGTGGAATATATTGTGAGAGCCCATAACAAGAAACTAAATCTTTCACTTGTTAATGTGGGGTAAATGAAAAGACTACTGAATTCTAGCAAGAATTTTGTGTTTCTAACGATCAAACCCAAGAATGATGTTGATAATGAATATTTTCAAGGTTGTGACTCAAGATTGAAATATGAATTGGTTGATGTTGTTAATCAATATGATGAGATGATTCAGGAACCAAAAGCATTGCCTCCCAAGAGAGGACTCCAACATGAGATACAGTTGCAGTAAGATAGTCCTCTTCCTAACATTGGCATGTATAGGATGTTAGTGATGGAAAGTGCATAAATTAAAAAGAAAATTCAAGAGTTGTTGGGTAAATGGATCATTAAGCCAAGTTCTTCGCCATGTGGTTCACGTATTGTTTTGGTGCCAAAGAAGGATGGAACATGGTGCATGTGTATGGACTTCTGTGCATTGAACACGATTACGGTAAAGAACTGCTACCCACTACCTAGAATAGATGATTTACTTGATCAATTGAAAGATGAAAAGTATTTTACTAATTTGAACTTAAGGAGTGGCTACTATCAAATTAGAATTGCTGGTGGAGATATCTAGAAGACATCATTCAAAACAAAACAAGGTTTGTTTGAATGGCTAGTTATGCCTTTTGGATTATGTAATTCTCCATCTACCTTCATGTGTGTGATGAATGATGTGTTGAGGCCATTTCTTGATGAGTTTGTTATAGTTTACTTTGATGTCATATCAATTTTCAGTAAATCTTGTGATGAATATGTCATGCCTGTGAGAAAAGTGCTTGATGTATTAAAGAAAGAACAATTGTATTTTAAGATGTCAAAGTGTGAGTTTGGAAAAACTTCTTTAGTTTTCTTAGGTCATATTGTTGGAGGAGGTGAGCTGAAAATAGATCCCTCCAAGTTTGATTTCATTTTGAATTGGCCATGGCCCAAGACTGTTACTGAGGTCAGAAGCTTTTTTGGAGTAGCCCAATATTGGAGGAAATTCTTTGCTAACTTTTCTTCTATAGCAACTCCTTTGCATGCATTAACTATTGTGAAAAAGGTTTTTCTATGGGGAGGCAAACAACAAAAGGCTTTTGATGCATTGAATGAAAAGACGAGTTCAACTCTAGTACTTGCACTTCCAGGCTTGAGATAGTAATTTGAGATCCAGACTAATGCTAGTGACTACGCCATGGG
>APFE030691809.1:79370-109752 GCA_000404065.3 Pinus taeda | reverse complement strand
AAACTTTTTCACAAGAGAGTCCAAGGTTATATCTTTGAGATTTCCATTTGCTTGCAATGACTCAAGATAATTGGAGTAAGTAGGATAAAGTGCCTTGAGAAAAGCGATAAGAGGAATATCCAACTCAACCTTAGTTGATTTGATATCATGCATTATAGACTTTACTTCAGATGCAAGAGCAAGAGGAGCATTATTTTGCAGTTCAAGAGGAGTGAAGAGTTTAATCATGAGTTGGACGACTTCAAGTGCAGAATGTGAGTCATAGAGTTCTTTCAGCTTTTGTAAAGCTTTAAAGGCAGTTGAATATGATGAAATATGGCGACTCACCTCTTTATCTACAGATGCTGCGATTAATGCATAAGCTTTGCTGTTCTTGTTTTCCCAAATGACGAGCTCTTTGTCTGAGGTAGGTTGTACTGGGTCATTGTCTCTTTCTTCGATGCACACTCCTTTCCACAACTCATTGAAGATGAGGGTGTGTTGTATCATCCGGGACCAATCAGGATAGTTCTCCTTGCCAGTGAGAACTATTCCTACCATAGAGATGTTTGAATGCATTCTGTAAAAAAAATACTTCTGCTGATATACAATGAAATTGTACTCAAAAGGGCAAAAAGATTTCAAAGACCTAATGCACTATATTTTCTTCAAATACCTCCAATGTTTATAAAAGCATCCTCATATAATATATCCAACATATAACTGGACCATTCTATATTCCATATCAACTATTTTTTTTTTCTTTTAAACAAGAGCTTGACGCACATATAAAGTCAACAAAGGATTCAAATGGAGACCATTCAATATATATACGCTGGACCATTCGCTGGACCATTCAACACAGTTCAATACCATAAAAGCGGTGTATACCATTCAATAAAAGCGCAGTTCAATACCATATAAAAACTCTGATATAACAGGCCCCTTCAAGGCATTCAAAACATTCAATATATACAACATTAAAACAGTGTTAATACGCATTCAAATGGAAACCATTTTACGCATATTTCTCCCATGCATATACAGATTTGGACAAGGACTCAAAAGGAGTTTGTCGCAGATGCTTGAAGCACTCTTGGCGCAACGGAAGGGCGTAGTGCCATACAAGGATGATGAGATCACGATTGTAATGAATTCTTGAACAAGAAAACTCGATTCCAGATTAAGAGAGCCGTGGAATCCATGGTTTTTCAGTAAGTAAACCCACAACGTTAATACTCAAACGTATTCAACTACCATTCAACAACGCATTCATTCAACATCGTTAATATTAAAAAAACCATATGCATACCATTCAACTTCGAACCATATGCATACCAGGAGCTGGACCTTCATCGATGGTGGCGTATCTCTGCAGTGGCACCGTAAAGCCTCAGCGCTAAAACAAGAAATGACAGTATGGACAGATGTGCAGTGCTGGCAGAGGTAGGTTATTTCAGGTCAGAAGGGAATAAGGCAGAGGCAGAGGCCAGGACAGAGGAGTTACAGGAGCATAATAGCTAAAACAAGGCGCTAGCTCTGATACCATGTCAGGCCAGGTAGTAACTCCACTAAACAAACAACTGATTCGTATATTATTCCATAGGTAGGTCATTGTTATATACAATAGGGAGTGATTGTTCAGCTCATCTCCCAATGACTGTTCACATTCCTAATTTATTTATTTACAGAAAATTCCCCCAATCATGAAGATTAGGTGTCGACAGAACATCTGGAAAAGAGCCAATGAAAGTACAAAGAAAGGAATGACAAGCATCATGTAGATCACAAGTTCCAAGTCGGTGATGAAGTTTGGCTTCACATTAGCAAAGAGAGGCTCCAAGGAGAAGGTAAAAAGTTGAAACCAATTAGATATGACCCACTCGAAATTCTAGAAAAGATTGGTAACAATGCCCTCAAGTTGGATTTGCCTTCATATATGGAAATTTATGTTGTTAATGTTGAGAACTTGAGGTTGTATGAGCCTCCTTTGATAGAAGATCAAGGAGAAAATGTCCAAATTCCTTCCAATGAGGATTTTCTCCTGAATGCCTTGATGAACTACAACAAGACACCATTCTTGACATAAGAACGACGCATCCAAAATGAGGGAATGTGGATTACCTTCAAGTGCGGAGGAATGACTAGGTGGTAAAAAAATAGCTCAAAATTCAAAGTTGTAAGATTGCTGTGGAACTTGAATGAACGCATAGTTATCATCATCCTCAATTGGGTATAACTCATTTCGCACAAAACAGACACCGTATGCTCCCATAATCGTGTTCTATTCACTTTCCCAAATAGATGAATTTTTGTGAAAAATTGACAAGCCATTCAGCAGCCTGTACTGATGACATGGCACTGATTGTGCATGTTTACATGGCAGGTTAACTTGTCAATGGCCTTTGGAAAATCACATTGTGTCAAGTGGCACATACTCATTGGGTGAAATTTGGCAATTTTGATTGGTTGGATTGGTGGCCCACCACAGGGTGACACGTGCCCCAGCAGAGGCCGTCATGTGGCAGCCCGGGGGCCACCAAAATTTTTGGTCAAGGTCCAAGAAGTAGTAGCGGGGGTCAAACTTGCATCTACCAAGGCACAAGTCCATAGCTATAGCAACATGCAATCGCAATAGGTCTTAACCTATAATGGTTTCAGCTTATATTTAAATATGACATGGGTGCCATTTCAGGGGAGGGGCTAGCCCACGAGGGTGAGCCCTTGGACATGTTGGCAACATAAAACCACCAATGGAGCAGTGCAGAGGCAGGACATTGGCTTTAGCTCTAGGAATGTGGCCCCCATATGGCCACAATTTTTTGATTTAAGGCATTAGTACACATTTAAAGTGTCTCACAATTTCTCCCGAAAATCGACAAAATTGTCACTCCATTAGTGTAATTTGGGTCGAATTTGTAGGATGATGTGGGATTTTGGGGAATTTGTGGTGCAATTAGGAGAAGACTTGGGAAAGCCATAAATTCTACCAAATCAGAAGCATAAAGACCCTACAAAGGCATTTTTGGGCATTCTTGAGCCATTGGAATAGGTTTCAGAGCTTTCTAAGCATTGCAAACTGATGTATTCACACTTTTGAGCATAATAGAGAGGGCCAAGCCATTAGAAGCTGGACCAAGGAGACACAGCCCAAGAGGGGTTAACTCCTTCATCATGTGCTATTGTGATAATATTTATGGTGATGTTTATGTCTGTTATATGTTGCTATTCAGTCAATTGTTTATGTTAATTTGCACATAAAATTTACATTAAAACACTCAAAAAATCATGTTTAAACTTGAAATTAAGTTCATGAATCGTTAAGAGCATTTAGCATAATTTGAAATGGAATTAAGTACAACAAAATAATTATCGTAATCAGATTAGTTAACATTAGAGACTATTAGAGTATTGAGTAACTCTAATAACTCATCAATTTCAACCATTTTCCAAGAAATTCAAGGTTAGAAACTAAAGGGTGGTAGCTTCAACTGAAAATGAATTTGTTTAAATTACAATTAACGTAATTTTCAAGAATGTAAGGTGAACTCACAAAAGCACACTATTTTTAGGTTATAATTACTATTGTGATCCAAATTTATGAAGGAACAAAATTAAATATAGATTTTAAAAAAATGCAGAGGTACAACAAAACATAATTTCAATTAACGAATAACAACTGTTGAAAATTGTTTACATGTAGAAAAGAAACAATGTAGCTTGGACGATGATAGATTATCTCTAAGAATAGGTGTGATGACTACATGTCTTTTAAAATATGTTACAATGAGTCTCGCAGACCTTTTTATCATCAAGAAACAATGGGAAAACATAAACATCCAAAGACATAATCCTAGGAGATGAAGCACCAAACATTTATAGACTCCCTTGGGTTTATGTTGACAGTGTTGGACCCGCCAATATTCGACGGATCTCCTTGATATAAAGTCCCAACTAGACCTCAAACTATTTGTTCTAGGAGTCCCAGTAGTGGGTGGTAGTGTAATGCCTTGATCGTGGTCGCACATAGAGATAGGTATGATAACTTTGGGTGAGAGAATGTGTGTGACCCCACAGGGAGTCAAGTGTGATGAATGAAGGTTATAACATAGGGAAGGGGAAAGGAAGTGTGCCCTTTAGAGGCCTATAATAGTATGAAACTTGAAAGGAACACACAAGCAGAATGACATTAGAAGCTGAAATGTAGAATAGTACACAAATTAAAGTGATGATTTAATCCAAAAACACGCATTCAACAGGATTCGTACAATTCCATACAAAGTAGTTCATGAGAAAATGTGTAAGTTAAATGACATACATTTCTAAAGAAACCAGAATAGTCCAACTACATTAACAACATATGCATGAAAGTGTGCTACGTCTGATGTTATTACTATAAGTGAGTTCCATCCATACATACACAATTGATAACCACTAGCCCTAATAGTGGAACATTACAATTATAACCCTGCTCCTTCAAAGAAGTATACATGCTCTATGTTATGGAGAAGCCAAGGCTCTTCACAATACTCCCAAGTCTTTTCTAAGCCTAACCCTAGCCAAGATCTTGGCTCGTAAAATACCTTTCTATGAGTTATGAGGTCCTATTTATAACAAAGGGTGTGGTGACCCTTGACATTCCCCTTTGTGACTTTTGACTACCCTCATGGCTCTTCAAGTTCTTTACAAGTAATTCATTAAATAACACGATGACCTTTCACATTCTACCAATGACACTTGGAATTTCACTTACAACATATTTATGAATAATATTACATTTTCCACCTGTACCCATGTGAGACAAAATGGGCTCGAGACAAACTAACAAGACAAAACACTATGATTCTGAAGCTTGGGGAAAGGCCAACTCGAAAACCTCCACTTGGTGCTTCTCGGTCACATAGTAATCCCAAGCTTGGTACTGCATGATGGTGTCCCTAAACTGTTTGATGGTGTCCTTATGAAAGGGAACTCTTACCTCCACTGCATATGGGTATATGGTCTTGAAACCTATATCCAACTCATTGTGAAGCATGTGCAACATGGTGTTGAACTTGATAGGACCATTGATGTACTTCTTCATGTTGTGTGTCTTCAGTTCCAAGTCTTCCTTGGTGGCCTCTCATCTTAGATTCTCCATGTACTCATTAATCTCTAGCCGAACTTGGTTCCTGGGTATAGCATCGGTGAAGGAACCAATTGATGGGATCCTATGATTTCTCACCATTACATGAAAACTATTGTACAACTACACATATGAGGCTTGTATGTTGTTGATGAATGGCACAAGCTGCTCATAGTTTTGGATGAAAATATAGACCTTTTCTTTCTCGAG
The DNA here is from genome assembly GCA_000404065.3 of Pinus taeda. Classification (NCBI taxonomy): domain Eukaryota; kingdom Viridiplantae; phylum Streptophyta; class Pinopsida; order Pinales; family Pinaceae; genus Pinus; species Pinus taeda. Next base: position 104,438 of record APFE030691809.1, on the reverse strand, counting down.
CACTACCTATGGCTTCATCCTCTTAACTAAGTCAAGTGGGGCCCCTTTTCACAACATTGTCCACTCTTGTACATGGGTGATGACAGCAAGCATGTTATTTAGAGTTTGAAAAAAAAAATTCCTCCATTGTTTTAGGCCATGGACATGGAAAACTGCCTTAAGAACGATGAAAAATCTATCATAGAGCTTCCACATGGTAGCCTCAAGTGTTGATGCTTCAACGAGTATCTCTTTCCTCATTTATCCCATTATGGAAATGACATCATGTGTTGATGCTCAAAGTTGTTATGACTCTTTCCTATTAGCCTGCAAGTTCTTTGCTAGTTGTTCATTCTTAGGCTTCGGGTACTTACCATTTGAGTTTGTCACTCCTACACAGGCCAAGCTATATTCGGAAAGGGAAGCCAGATGTTTCCTGGTGTTTTCCACAATCACCCTTTTCTTGGTGAATGCAGCCGATGCTTGATCATCTAGTTAGTGCTTCCTCCATGTCTCTACAATATTCTTTTGTAACTCATCAAATGATAGATTATACTCATCCATGACTGGATCATCATCAAGGAGAACCATATATCCTTGCTCACTTGGGATTGGTTCTGACATAGGAGGTGGAAGAGACTGAGAGATGACATTTGGTGCTCTCATATTAGAGTCATTATCTTCATTATGTGCCCCCTGTTCCATCTCCATATTTGTTACTTCAATAAGTTTCTCAATCTACTGAGAAAGGTCCTGATCCTGCATCTGTTCACCATCCTCCTCAGTTGCTGGTTGTTCTGACTCATAAAAATGTATGGGTGTTGTTTGCTCTCTCATGACACCTTGAATTTGTTATTCTTTTTTTTTTTTGCTTCTCTTCTCTTTATCTCCTCCTCAACTCTCGTTCTTCCTTCAACTTCTTCCATGTCTCCTACAACTTCAGTTCTGCTTCCTACAACCTTTACTTTTGTCTGTTCTTTCACTATGCTCTCATTATCTGATGCTGCATTTTTTGTTCCACTCCTAAAGTTGCGTTCTCCATGATAGGATTTGCCTTCATCTAGCGCCTTTTCTATATCTCTAGGTTCTCGAAAATCTTCCTCTTTCTTTTGTCATGTAATAGATTGTTTCCTATTGTTGTTTTGTTATTCTTTCCAGAGATTCTATTGTCTGTCGAGAGGCCTTCCAAGTTGTTGCTATATTGAATAGCTCATGGATTTTGGAGGCATTGTAATAGTACCTCCAAGGGTCCTCCTCTGGAAAATGACATTCCCTGTGGATGCATGAGAAATTCACCCTCGCACAATCGCCCTTTCAAATACTGTGGGGATCATACGCATTAAATTATTTGGTGCTGAACTCAAATTTCACTATCTCCTTAGCCTCAACATCTACATCCTTCAAGCTCTTAATCTCGTATAATCCAATCCGCAAAGGAAGAAATCGCCATGGCACTTTCTTCTTCCTATGTAGTCCTGCTGACAACCCTGTAGAGAGGTGATATGACACTTCTTGCATGATCAAACTGGAAGTGGCATACTTTGGTAGAACATATTGAGGCATCTCTCTATCAAACACTCTGATGAAGGTGCCACCTGGTGAGGCATACCAATTTTCAATATTTATTATTGCCTCTAGTGCATCTTGGGACATGCAAGGTGGATGCTGCTCAAAGATAAGATTGTACAATGGGATGATAAAATGGTCAGTTAGCCTTGCCATCACTCCTCGATAGCTGCAATAGGAAATCAACTTATAATAAATGTTGATGTCAAACTCCTTTGGTGTCCATGTCCAGCTCATGCCAAGGAACTATTATTGGGAACATATTGCATCTAGTAAGTATGTGGACATGCAAGACCTTTCTTGCTCATTCTTGGGCAGATTCTATGCATTAGTCACATGGATCTTCAACTGATGAGACAACAAATATGACTATTTGAATGGCTTCCCATCACTCACCAACTAGTCCAATACGACTACCCACCCTTCAGGATAGGTTTTTGTTTCCTCTTGGCCATATATTATGCAGGAAAAGATGATGAGGAATTGATAAGCCTTCTTGAGGGAATTTGTCTTGTAAACATGATTGGATGTCTATCTAAACTTTGATGACTCTTTCACCCAATGCTTGATGATATCTCTAGTGTTCACAAAACTAGTGGTGGCATAGAACAATGAGTCAATACGCTTCACTCGCTAGGGTAAATGATACATCCACTAAAAGTTCTCTTACCTGAAGGTCGAAAGCTCTATCACATTGGCACTCTTCAATATCATAGTCTATTCACCTATGTGTGACACAATCCAACAGATAATTTCTGCACATGGGAAGGTGGGGTACCTGCATGCAACCTTGTATAAGACTGACTGTTGGATACTAAGATAAACCTATCGGTCCTCTAAGTCTTCCTTAAAGTTTTCTATGGAAGTATCTTTATTTTTTTGCCATGTTACTGTTGAACCCTTCTCAATGAACATATGAGTATCTGCATAAACTAAAAGATAAATTGATATCTACTCAACTGCTTCCCGAATACTTCTCTCGACGGCTTCCTTTGATGTGGATCTCTTGGATGCCATGTTAATTGTAATTGCTAGAGAGATGCACAACAATTGTTTTACTTGTGGGATAGACAGGACACTCATGGCAAGCAAATGCGAACTTAAAAACCAAAGAAACTTCAACACAAGATCAAATAATAAGTTAGGCTCATGCTGTGAAAGATTGTGCAATTCTAATTTATAGAGGTGACTGGTTGACTGTGCGAACTACGCATTGCGCAATCCCACTAGTCATAGAGGAATATTGATGACTAGAGCTACGGAATACATATTTCAGTCTTGGGCCAAGGCTGGGAGAGACTACGCATTGCACAGTCTCAGTGGCCAAGCTAGGAGGTTGGATCTTGGAACTACAAAGTGCGTAGTTGGAGCCAAGCCATGACATGATCTACGTAATTCTAGAAGCCAAGGCAGAGACATTGAGCTCCTAGATTGCGAAGTGCATACAATGAAGTATTGGATATGGGTAAGGGGACCCAGATCTACCCATGGGGAGCATGAAATCAAGAAGATATGAAGGATCTTGTGATGTTGAGTGTAGAGCTAACTAGGTGTCGATGCATTCATGTGAAACAAGTGCATGAATCAATTAGACTGAAGGAAAACGAAGCATGTGAAGAGAGTCACCTCAGCGACGACCGTTGGTGCAAAAATGGGAAAACACATTTGACACTTGGAAAAGGAAATCTAAAACTTGAAACAATACTTCTACAAGCTAAAACAAGTTAAAAGACCCACAGTCATTCAAAGAAACAAGTGAAACAACACGCTCATAACTTAAACAACAAAAAGCGATAGAAAAGGTGGCAAAAGACTAGAAAAGAAAAACTGACCTTGAAAAACGACAACGATCACCCCGAACGTTCCTTTATCTCCTCGAGAATGCCAAAGATCTAAGATCAAATGTGAAAATAAGCTCTAACAGTGTTGATTAAATAAATTTGGTCAGGTTAGGGTTTCTAATGCACATGCCTAAAATCAAGGAAAAAGTGACACTTGCTAGTACTTTCTAAAATAAGTCATGTGCGTCCTTCGGGTTGCTAAAATTAGATCCTTATTTTTAAGGGTTTATTTTTTTATATTTTTCGAGAAAAACTACCATGCATTTCCTAGAAATATTACATAGTTCTCGGAAGAACTAGGCAATTCTCTGGCTCATGCTTTCCACAGTTTTTGAGCATAGTGAGTTCTGCACAATTTCTAGGTTGAGTGGCTCTAGGATGTCTCTCATGTTTGTGAAATTTCCCAAATTAAGGCTGGCTAATAGTCAAGAATGCACAATTCTCAAGAGCAAGGCTAGTTTCCCTCAAGAATGGAAAAGTTCAATAAGAAAAGCCCATAATCGAAATACCAAGTTAAGGGATCGGGTTGTGGGTTCTAAAATGAACTAAGTGAGCAAACACAAGCTCTGATGAAAATAGTAAATCTCAGTCAAAGCACAAGTACCTAGATTGGTGCAAGATGAGATGTTGTAGTTTATAAGGGAGGCTCCGTAACGAAGCATAGGAAAAATTTTGGAGGGTGATTGTAGCCACTACAACATTGGTGACACACTAGTAGAACACCAACTCTCCGTATGGACCTTGTCTCATGCTAAGTGGGTCTAACTCTTCTGGAAGTATTGTTGAGTTCTTCGATCATAATAGCTTCTTCACTTAGCCTGAGTTAAAGAAGTAGTCCCTACCATTCTCTTTATTGACAGAACACATACGAAGCGAAGTCAAATTAAGTTGTTTCGATTGGGGATGAGGGGTATATAGAGGCACAAGTAAAATAGCCTATTAGAGTTTTATTTTCATCTCTAGTGTTTCTCCACTGTTAGTAGGCCTGGACAGTATGCTGACAGAGTCACTTCAGGAATATAAGCATTGTTCTGCTGCTAGTGAGCCTAGACAGTACGTCGTGGAGTTACTTGCTTCACCTCTCTACGCAGGAAACCTTTGTCTTCTTTCGCCCTTTATTTAATTTATTTTTTTATTTCTTTCATTTTTCAAAGAACTATTCATAGGAAATTATTTATTTCATGAAGCAAAAGAGTGATCCCAAATTATTGAGAGTATAAGAGGTTGTCCCTTTAGAGAAGGATATTTATATATACCTTTGACATAAATGTTAAGGTTTTCCCCCTATCCTTACTCTACTTAACTGAGTCAACAAGGTTTAACTGAAAATAGAAAACTGATTAGAGTAGGCAGTACTAGTTAAGAGTGCAAGCATCATGATTTCACCATGACTCTCTCTGAAAGGAATGTATTTTCCATGAGAGTATCATTGACTTGAAGAAGTGAAAGACTCACATAAAGAGAGGGAATATAAATATAACCAAGGTTGGTAGTTGTACAAGTTCCTCTTGGATTTCACATTTTTTTTTCTAAGAAGGCAAAGATGGTTTCATGTGGACACTAACCTATAGGTATAAAAGCAAACAACCAAAGGAAAGAAGAAGACAAAGAAAAAGAAAGTAAGAAAATAAGGAAAAAAACTGATGCAGCAAATCTGCATCCTAAAATCAATATGCGTAGACCTGTGGGTTATGCCCCACCCGCTTTTGCTGCGTGACTCTGATTTTAAAATCTGATCCTTATTTTCTGCACTTCTCTGCAAAACCAATCATGATCTGGAAGATTTTACACATATAATACACATTTTGGTCATCATTGATCCATATTGTGATCATCGATGAATAATTTTATTCAGGCTCCATGCTCGCTATTCTAATCATCCGCAAAGAACACAAAAAATAATTCAATCACCAATTACATGCAAAACAAAGATGTATTAACTCCACACAGTTACATAGGGAACATAATTCATATTTCACAATCGAACACCCACTCAATCAGTTCGTGAGGTTTATGTTGTAGTGGCGCCACGACGACCTGATCTCCATTCAAATGGTTGCCCCTTTACAAACACACAGTTACAATTTATAAGAAGTAACTATAGAATCATGGTTTGTTTTAGATCCACGATTCTCTCAAATTACACCCTATAACTAACATTTAGAGCCAACAAACTGACAAATCACCTCATCTTTTGACAGCTGCACCTTCTACAAACTCGTTTTGTCTTCTAGAAGTAGTCAAAATTTCATTTTGATTGAGTCGTCATGTTCCTGCATCAGAAACAAGAAAAACAAACACTACTCCTACTCCCAACCTAAGTAGAGGATAGGCCAACTCACATAAAGTGATACTTCCAATGCAGCCATCGACACATTAGTTGGCCCATGTAGGTGAGAGCATGATCGAAAAGAAATATATACAAGAAAACTAGTAGAGAAGAAAGATACAACAATGTAAACCAATATGTTCAAAGCTTGAATGCCTCCACAAAAAAGTAAAGACAAAAAGCACATCAAAGGCACTCTACTGTTGTATCATGATGTCCTATCACATTTTGTTTGGAAGAAAAGCATGTACACACCTTCGAACTTGAAAATGAGCAAACAAAAAGAAAGAAGAAAAATTTATTTTCACAAAAACTCTTTTGTTATGTATGACTCCTCTGATGCTTGGCGAATAGGATCATGTGATTCTGGTGGAGTATGAGAAAACTGTGAAATAGATTGATTTTCAATATGAAAAACTGAATGATGAGGACCCTAGAGAGATTCAACAAATTTCTGATCAGAAGTGGAACTAACCGCAAGGCAACAAGAACATGACATAGCCATCAACTTGGGATGAAGTGCCTTGACACCCTGAGGAGTTTCCAATTCATCAGAAGATGGATCATCAAAGACCGATGGCTTATAAAGATCAACAGTAGCAAAATTAGAATTGTGATCAGAGGAAGGAATGAAAACATCACCACAACCACGATCAGAAAGTACAAGATGATGGATAATACCATCCTCATGATCTGATGAATCGTACATAGGGGATGATGAAAACGAGAAATTTCACCCTCTATGTTTCCCAAAAGGTAAGATGACAGATTGGGTGGATTAGGGAATATAGATTTGTCCTCTTGAAAATAAAATGAAAAAATGGCATTCCACGTGTTTTGCGAATGATCGAAGATAGAAACATCCGAAAATGAATTTTCACAAGACGGAATAGAAATGGAAGAATCATTGATGCAGGGTAGCCTGCCTGCAAATACCAGGATCTTCAAACACCCTGTTTCACCCGTCAGAAAATACTCTCACTACTGCCATTCATGTTATCACCAACAATCATAATACTCTCGTTCATTTTCATACTGGTCTGCTGAATATTTTTCCTCACAGATCCTCGACATCTAAAAGAAACCCTTACAATTAAAATCATATCCTGTAATTGGACAATAAAATTCCCATTGTCGTAAATAAGGAAATAGGGGACTCGGTCCTTCCAGGCCAACCGTGGTAAGATAACTATGAAGCAACTTCAACAATTTTAGAAATAATATCAACGGCAAAAGTCATAGCGGTTGGAGGAAGAGTGCTACTTTAGTTTGCTTTGGAATACTTATATTAATGATGTCTGCTGATGTCGAGCAAGATGCATTTTAGAACAGAATAAATATATATTAGCTACTACAAAGTAAGATTGATCGCATCATCATAATTGTAGTTTCATGAATGGCATACTGTGAGTTGAAAAATGGTCGATCATTGCCCTAGAATGGTTTTAGTGGATCCTTCATTCCACAAAAAAAATACGCTCAAGCAGTTCGAGGTTGGTTTTGCTCTAATTTTCAGTACCAGTGTTCCATTGTAATGTCCAAGTTGCGGAATTATCTGGTATTAGAAATGCTTTACAATGCCTTCACCCTTATATCAAATACAACCTGCGTTGATTTCCTAACCTGCGTGGCACACTTCTCTAATGTTTAACAAGAAGTTTCGTCCATGGTTGCCCAGCAATTTGGAAACTATATACATTCTGCAACCATCCACTAGTAGGATTCATCAAGGCATGTCTAAAATCTTCAGACTTCTGAATTTTAAGTAATGAGGGCACAACCTGCATTTAAGCTTCAGAATTGCTTACAGGCATTCGCATCAATCTGAGTGGAAATTGCGGATTGATGGCTATTGCGAACTCCGCCCACCGAAATGCAAGAGATTGGTAGCTCAAAACCTCTACCCAAGTCATGTCTCGAGGTCAAACCTCGTTAAATGGTCATTATGATGCAGTGTAAAAGCACCGCCCAACTATAAAGCAACACAACGCTCTAATAACAGTATTGCCTTGCAATTAAAATTTATCCGCTCAGCTTTAATCTGTCCTTTGATTCGCTCACCTTTTCGGGTTTTACACTTAAACTGTAATAAATTTAAATGAAAGCGGCGACAGTGGTCACAATGATAGAGGCTCCAACATAGAATACTAAGGTGACTCAGGCCTGTCCAGACACAGTTAATTATTTTACATACAAAATAACTACATGCATGTTAAACCCTGCAACAGTGACTTTAAATTGTCCCAATATATAGTAAACGCATCTCTTGGGACGCTGCCACAGTAACAAAGCATCAAAACCCACAATAAGGAGGCGGCTTAACTCCTTTTTATACACATTCAATTAACTACTGGATGCATGCATACAATTTAACAAAATACCACCGAATTTTCCAAAACGGCAAGAGGAATTTTCATAATAATATTTCTGGCTCGCTCCTCTCTCTCTAATAAAATGAGAGCTTTCTGCCACTTTATTTTATAGATACATAAGGGATAGGTCTTCTCAGACCTTATCTTCTACAAAAGCAAGCTTTTTTTCTTTTTACATAATGATTTAAAGCTTGAAGCTTTATTCCTTATTTTTTTATACTAATTTTAACTAAAAAAGATAGAAATTCTATCCCAATTCTCTTTCCTAAACTATTTTTCCCATATCCTTTAGAAAAAGAATATTTACATAACAAAATACTAAAATTTATCACACCCCCATTTTTATTCCATATTTACAAATGAGGATGGTCTTGATGCTCCTGCATCATACACCCAACCTTAAAATTAATCATGATCCCCTGATCATGTGTTTGGATCTGTGTATGCCTGGATCCCACACTTTGTGCTGCAAGTTTCCATTTGCCACTGCTTTTGTCTGTTGTTCTTCTCCAGGTCTCCGCACCTTATGCTGCTTTGCTCCACTAGCTGCACTCTTGCAATCTTCTGTTGTCTTCCTTTCGCTGCTTCTCCTTTGTTTCACTACTGCTAGTTTCTTCCAGGATACTTTCATCATTATCCGTCTCATCATTTCAATTTCTCTGTCTAATAGATTTTCTCCAGCATCTTCAATAAGACCTATACTCACAAACCAATTGTTAGAATAAAAAATATAAGGCATCACTGCCTCTTCTGCTGCTATCAATGTTGTCTCAGCTGTCACTATGAATGTTGCGGCCTCCCAATCTTCCTGTCCCTCTGCAACATTCCTTTGCTTTTTATCTGTAATTTAATCTGCTGCAATCTCCATGTCATACTGTGGATTCTCTAACAAATATTCTAACAATGCAATTTCTCTGTAGCATCGCTGAAGCATATAGTCATCACCTGCATTCATACATCAATTGTCAGCTCTTACTTCCCTTATCTGTGCTTCAGAATGATTCTCTTGTTCAACATCCACAAGAACTTCCTCTTGTGCTGTCACAGTTTCACAAGATGGCACATCCTCCTCAACACTTGTAATCACATCACAATTGTCAACTATACAAACACAAGAGTTCACATTATCCAACTGATCTGGATCTGCCCAATAACTCAAGAAATCGTCAATAATCTCCTCCTCTGTTTCACCAATGGAAACCTCCTCTGCACCTGCAAACATACACAACTCATCAGTTTTAAAACTACAAGACTTTTTAGTCCTGACTTCTTTCTTCAACATTTTCCTTTTAATATATCTGCATGTGGAATCTTCAAATTTCATCTCTGGCACAAGAACTCTAAGTCCCTTTTTCAACATGGCAATCAAAATTTGCCTCAACCTCCTCTGTAATTGTCGCCAAATCACTATCTTTCCCTTCAGTGGGAAGAGCCATTTTCCTTTCTAATTTTCCTGCTCTTGTAGCCATTCTTCGAGTACCTGCAACTGTGCCTTTATTTCTACAATCTTTCTTTCTCGAACTCCTGTAGTCATCTCATCTCTGTGGCATTTGTCTGAACCTCTTTCCCCTCTAGAAAAACTCCCTCTGCCTCTGGCAGACTGCTTCCTCATGAGTTTCTCACTCACCATGAGTTGTACTAGCCTCTGCAACAACAATCTCTCTTGCTGCCACTTACCTTAACAATCCTTCCCTCCGGATCTGGTCTTTTGGTAAGTACTGGTTCACTGCCTTTGGAACCTCTTGAGCACTCCTTTGCTCTCTCTAGGCTATCTCCTCAACTCACCTTCTTCTTCAGGACACTGCACTTGTCCTCCTTATCCAGCCTTCAGCTGAATGCCAGGTTCACTGCCACCTTCTCTGCAACCATAAAATTTAATCATAAATTTCAACTCAAAAAGTCATCTCACCTTTAAGATCTTGCATGATCTTGTCTTCTTTCCACTTCTGCAAACTTCTTCACTGCATTTGTGTATGCTTGCACATCAAATTTAAAAATACACTTCAGTTCTTCAACAAAACCTTCTTGCATTCATTAAAAACAAAACAAACATTCCTCAATGAAAACAGAGCCAGGCTCTGATACCACTTGATGCAGGGTAGCCTGCCTGCAAATACCAGGATCTTCAAACACCCTGTTTCACCCGTCAGAAAATACTCTCACTATTGCCATTCATGTTATCACCAACAATCATAATACTCTCGTTCATTTTCATACTGGTTTGCTGAATATTTTTCCTCACAGATCCTTGACATCTAAACAAAGAAACCCTTACAATTAAAATCATATCCTGTTATTGGACAATAAAATTCCCATTGTCGTAAATATGGAAACAGGGGACACGGTCCTTCCAGGCCAACCGTGGTAAGATAACTATGAAGCAACTTCGACAATTTTAGAAATAATATCAACGGCAAAAGTCATAACAGTTGGAGGAAGAGTGCTATTTCAGTTTGCTTTGGAATACTTATATTAATGATGTCTGTTGATGTCGAGCAAGATGCATTTTAGAACAGAATAAATATATATTAGCTACTAGAAAGTAAGATTGATCGCACCATCATAATTGTAGTTTCATGAATGGCATACTGTGAGTTGAAAAATGGCCGATCATTGCCCTGGAATGGTTTTAGTGGATCCTTCAATCCACAAAAAAGATACGCTCAAATAGTTCGAGGTTGGTTCTGCTCTAATTTTCAGTACCAGCGTTCCATTCTAATGTCCAAGTTGCGGAATTATCTGGTATTATAAATGCTTTACAATGCCTTCACCCTTATATCAAATACAACCTGCATTGATTTCCTAACCTGCATGGCACACTTCTCTAATGTTTAACAAGAATTTCCGTCCATGGTTGCCCAACAATTTGGAAACTATATACATTCTGCAACCATCCACTAGTAGGATTCATCAAGGCACGTCTGAAATCTTCAGACTTCTAAATTTTAAGTAATGAGGGTGCAACCTGCGTTTAAGCTTCAGAATTGCTTACAGGCATTCACATCAATCTGAGTGCAAATTGCAGATTGATGGCTATTGTGAACTCCGCCCATCAAAATGCAAGAGACTGGTAGCTGAAACCTCTACCCAAGTCACGTCTCGAGGTCAAACCTCGTTAAATGGTCATTATGATGCAACGTAAAAGCACCGTCCAACTATAAAGCAGCACAACGCTCTAATAACAGTATTGCCTTGCAGTTAAAATTTATCCGCTCAGCTTCAATCCGTCCTTTGAATCGCTCACCTTTTCGGGTTTTACACTTAGACTGTAATAAAGTTAAATTAAAGTGGCGACAGTCGTTACAATGATAGAGGCTCCAGCGTAGAATACTAAGGCGACTCAGGCCTGTCTAGACACAGTTAATTATTTTACATACAAAATAACTACATGCATGTTAAACGCTACAACAATGACTTTAAATTGCCCCAATATATAGTAAACACATCTCTTGGGACGCTGCCATAGTAACAAAACATCAAAACCCACAATAAGCAGGCGGCTTAACTCCTTTTTATACACAGTCAATTAACTACTGGATGCATGCATACAATTTAACAAAATACCACCGAATTTTCCAAAACGGCGAGAGGAATTTTCATCACAATATTTCTGGCACGCTCCTCTCTCTCTGATGAAATGAGAGCTTTCTGCCACTTTATTTTATAGATACATAAGGGATAGGTCTTCTCAGACCTTATCTTCTACAAAAGCAAGCTTTTTTTTCTTTTTACATAATGATTTAAAGCTTGAAGCTTTATTCCTTATTTTTTTATACTAATTTTAACTAAAAAAGATAGAAACTCTATCCCAATTCTCTTTCCTAAACTATTTTTCCCATATCCTTTAGAAAAAGAATATTTACATAACAAAATACTAGAATTTATCACACCACCATTTTTATTCCATATTTACAAATGAGGATGGTCTTGATGCTCCTGCATCAATCATGGAATATGTCAGGATAAAGCAGATGAGGTGTGGAGAAAAGGAGGTCATCCTTCATCGTAGATTCTTGTTCAGATTCCCACACATACTCATCAAAACTAAGGCATAGGAAAAATTTTGTAGGGTGGTTGTATCCGTTACAATAGGTTAGTTGGAACGTCAATTTCCCGAGGTCATAAATTTGAAATATTATCTATGTTTTTCACTTATAATACCACATTACAAACATCAATTTGAGGAAAAAAGAAATTAACTGTAGACCCCTCGCCAAATTTATGTGTTCACCCATATTCTAAAAAAAAGTTGTTTAGGGCCTCAAACGACTCTCGAAGTTGACGACCTAAAAAACTGCTAAAAATAGAATGTGTATTGGAAAATAGGAAACTAAAAGGACACACTGCTGGGGGTCGAAGTCTTGTAAATAATACTGAGGGGGGGGGGTGAACTAGTGTTTACGAATCAATAAACTTTCCATTTCCATAATCAGATTTATATAAGCTACTTTAGTGAAGGGAACTCGCGCATGCACACAACTTTTCTTAAGGCAATCAATGTATATCCAATGAACTTATGATTTAGTTAATTCATCATATGTTGAGCTTAAATCAGTGCATCAGTACTTTATTAAACATTAAAGAGTAACCATGTGCAGTAATAATATAATAAATGTTCACACATAAGCAACACACATGAACACCAAGATTTATGGTGGAAACCCAATGCGGGAGAAAAACGATCGGCTGTTGTTGTCTCTATCTTCTTTTAATATAAAGAATAATATGTTTACAATCTTGTACTGGTGCAAGCTCATACCAGTACGCAGGCACCCACCTGTAGAAGGCTACAACCTTCTCTCGTTTTCCAGCTTCTACTGGAAGGGAGTGACGACCCCCTAGCTCTTGTGCTAGCCAATATGTTTACTAGTACATGGGCTCGGACCTACAGAAGGCTACAACCTTCACTCTCTCTCTAGTTGCTATTGGAAGGGAGCACCAGCCCCCTTTGGAAAAATCACCAGCCACTATTGGCAGGAAGGTTCAACTTCCTAATTGAAGGCTCCAACCCTCAACATCCTCCAGGGACCATGTTTCATGAATTTTCAAACTGGATACTCCTGGTACACAACACTACACATGAAGGCCTCGTTTCATCAAATTTTCATGATAGACCCATTAGTAACAATAAGGCTCAAAATCAATCTCCACTGCAATACAACCATCAAATACATTTGCATCATCCAATCACTGAAACCCAATCATCAATCTATGATATAAATGAAACCCAATCATCAATCTCTAATATAATTTAAATAATCAATCACTGAAACCTCCAAAACTCTAACACAATTGAATCAAACACTCACTAAACCTCTGACACAACTGAATCAACCATTCATTCAAACTTAATCAAATTGAACCAATCAACTAGAACAAACATATAATTGTAACTTATACACAGATCTGAACCCAAAACACTACATAAACAACTAGAACTAATTGTAACCTCAAAAGGCATGTGCCATAATGTATACACTCCTTCAACGAAGCAAACTTCCGTGTATACATTACTTCCTTTTGCCTAACCTGTGTATACCTTTAAAGATACTAAATCATAAAATCTATTAACCACAAACTGTACCAATCAGTCACATTCTGAAGATCTACTATCATATTACAGAGTTCTAAATAGATAGCAACAAGGGTCACCATTCTTTTTCAATCAATCAATCAACCAGACTCAGTCTCCTTTTACAATCAATTTTATGTTTATATCTAATGAAGACATCATTTACAAATAGGAGCGTTGATCTCATAGATCATTCATCCGTGAACATCAAGATTTTATTTTGCATACACTACATGGAAGAGCCGGACCAGCATGTATACACACCTTCACCAAAGCGAACCAGAGTATAGATCTGCAAATACTTACTTATAACTTCGCTGCAATTCCAAACTTCAGAAATACCCAGATCATCACATATAAAGGATAAAACGCGTGTTAGCCATTAGATCTAGCCTATCCATTATCAGATCACATAATGATAAGTCATTATGATCTTGATCCATCATTAGATCTCATCCATCATCAAACACGCAAGTGCATACGAAGTATAGATCAAGAAAACCATTAGAAACCCATAACATGCATATTTTCTTTTGATCTATCACTTCATAAGATATTCATTACTTGTGCTCTAGCTCTTTGATCTTCTCCTCCTTATATACTTAGATCCTTTGTCAATACCTTGGACCAAAACCTCGGACCAATACCTCAGACTAAAAAATTGGACCGAAACCTCAGACCAATACCTGGGACCAAAAACCTCGGACCAATACCTTAGACCAAAAACCTCAGACCAAAACCTCAGACCAGTACCTCGGACCAATACCTCGAAAAAAACCCACACTTAGGATTTGTGGTATCCTTGGACGGGACCAAATATTCATTACTTCGATCAATATTATGGGCTAATACCATGGTATCGACCCCTGTTATTCTCTACTCTTGAAATTCCTTGATTTTCTAACCTATACACACTTTTCCTCTTGTGAAAGTGTGTGCATACGTATACGCTCTTTTTGTTCTGTGAACCTGGGTTTATATGCTACTTGGACAAGGTGAAACAACGTATACTTCTTAAACCATTATCTTTATTCGATTTCTTGATTCTGTTCTGTAGTAATTTGATCCTTCATCCTATTATTTTGTACCATTACTTTGTTCTCTCTAAATAGACCTGTTATAATGCAATTTTCCATATTAATTCTGAAATGATTCCTTTGAACTGCCTTGCATTTTGTCACATCCATAAACACAATCGCCATTCATTCTGTCACATTTGATATCTCTACTCTAGATTCATCTAGTTACCATATACAAGTCAGTTGTTCTGATAGAAGTGGGTTGCCATCAAATACAACACATGCATCATAATGCCAACAATCTCCCCCTTTTTACTTGATGGAAACCATGTTGGTGTTGATTATTGCAAGCTATAGAAACTATTAGAGATGACAAGAAACGCCAAAATACTCTCCCCCTTTGACATCAAGGACAAGGGGCAGACCAACATATTCTCCCCCTTTGATATCAAGGGCAAAGGGCTGACCAAAATGAAGACTTCCATATCTAAACAGTTGAATATGAACATTGGTCATGCTCCCCCTAGGCACATGCTAAATTATTTGATTGAACTTCCCCTTTGTACATGCTGAGATGAAGTATACCGTCCATGCTCCCCCTGAGCACATGCAGAGTCTGCAAAAAATATTTTCCAAAAGAATAACATGGCTCTATAACTCAACTATGTGAGTATGACCATCCTATCACTAATGACTCATACATACATCAATCTCCCAACCAAGTGGGGATATACCAATTGTTTATACATGGCTGAAATATAGGAATTATTACATCATCCTTCCCATGCATAGTGGGGGTACAAATTACATCATATGACCAAAAAAAGACTCATTAAAATACTAGGATAGATAGAGACATATTATGGGCCTTTATATGGCCTTTACATCAAATGATATACATGACATTTATAAAAAAGACCAAAGATCTAAACATGACCATGATAATCATCAACAACTATGATACACTATATATGATCTGCTCCATAAGCATTTGTCAGCAACATCCAGACTAGCAACCTGTATATGTCCATCATCAGTTCCCAAGATATGACAATGTAAATATTATCAACCTATGACAGATTATGCCACATATAGATATCAAATCATCCTCTTGATCTCATCAAGATCAACTTGCTGCATTTCCTTAGTAGAAAGAGCCTTATCATAACCTTCCATGAATCAACTAAGCATATGTCATATCTCCAAGGAGTAACACAAAATCATATCATATGTATGTGAAAACACCATAGTCATCATCTATGATCATAGCATCATCATCAAGAATTGCATGATATTTCCACAAGAGCCCTCAATATATCAACCATGTATCATCACTAGGGAACATCCTACATTTGATAAGCATTAATCAACATATGTGAGTATCAAAACTATCATTATAAAGTAAGAAGGCTTCATAATTAGGTGACTAAGTAATCCATGTCTTCAAATAGCTATGCCTTCATGAGACCTGCAATAACACCATTCTCTTGGCCAACCAACAATATTTATCAATATGCAACTAATGTAATCATCCATGTATCCTGTATAATATATATCCATCTAAAATATAGAAATATGTATCTAGCAAAACATGAGCTCATAGTCTTTTGTCAAGATTTCTTGATACCATCAACAACAACAATCCTCAACCATGTGAGAGCCAAGAACTATAGGAATCCTACATCATAACTGCACTATATGAACTTTATGCATCTTTGAAGGCATGATGACAACAACATAGAAGAAATGAGTGGCTCATCCTCAAATAATGAAGTTGTGTACTCAAGCATTGTACTTCTCCTTATCCTTATCAAGGTCACCACATAAGCAACATATATGTACTATATGAATGATCAAAAACTCCTCCACAATCATCCATAAATGTGATCTGAATAACAATTATGTAATCCCGAGCAATACAAGTATCATTTGAGACTTCATCATAGGAAAATCGTAACCGCAACATATCATGATGTATCATTTAAAAAATTTATCCAGATAAGCATCATCACCATTCTTAAGAATCATTAGGTACCAAACACTTCTAAACATAATGCCAACAATGCATTATTAGAAGCATAAAATATTCTCCCCTTGAACCTGTGCCACCTGTTCACTGTCTGATCAGATCATTGCATATATCAATAAGAAATATCAAGGCATCATCATCGATCAGATATACATCAAGTCATTAATCATCAAGATAGAAAAGATAATTGATAATTGTCTGAACCATATCAGATCATTTTTCTGAGTCTATCCCACCCACTTCTTCTTCATCAAACTAACATATACGTGACTGTGCAGTTCGAAGTAGCGTATATACGCAACTCGTCTTCATGATAATTGCGTACGAGAATTAGAACATTGAAATTTCATACTTTTAGTTTCTCCCGAGTCTGTTCTATTTGTATACTGAGCTATGCCACATATTTTTGGTTGTACTTCCTTCTTCTTCCATACCTTGAAGTGTGATGATGTTTGCTCCTTTTGGTATGTTGGCCAAAATTTCCTTCTGCATTCTTTTGCTATATGCCCAAACTTGTTAAAAGCATAACATCTTATATGTTTAATATTCTCTCTATAGCAGTTAATGGCTTTGTGACCAAACATATTGCAAGAAAAATAATAACACTTAAAGTACCTGGAAGCTGATGATATTTCTATGTGACTATTATTTGCGTGAATCATTCTACTTCTACATCTGGTTGTAACATGTCCAAAATTATGGCATATAAAACATTCAAAATTATTCGTAATAGGAAAGAATCGATTAACATTCCATAGTTAGGAGTAAATGATTTTGTTTGAAGACTTTCTTTCCTTGGTTGTTGATGGGGTTGACCTCTTATCTCCTTGTTGAGCATTTTAGAAATTGCACTAGAGTTCCTTGCTTCAGTTTGTGAGCTAGATTCACCTTTAACAGTTTCGTGAAAATGAAGACCAGATTTGATGGTAGCAGACATTTAACTACTAAGAATATCATCTAAAATCTTAGTGATATCTTGAGATTGTAAACATTTATCCTTTTCTTCTAATTTACCTTTTAGGATATTTACCTCAACTTGATATTGCACTTCCTTTTGAAGATACTTCTTCCACATGATTTCTTCAGCTTTTTTTCCTTCTTCCACTTGTTATGTTAATTTGAGAACTTCATTTTCTTGTTCTTCAAATGCTTGGAGTAGTTCTTCATTCTTCTTATTTGAATTTTTGAGATCTTCTTTTATAGAAACGACCACAGCTTCAAGACCTTCACAGTAGCTGGTTCTTTCTATAAGTTTCTTGGTTGTTGTCTCCTTTTCACTCACTTGATTTCACAGTCATGGCACTTCATCCTGCAGCCTTTTACATTGATTTTCCTTTTCCTTGTACTGCTTCATTACTTTATTTCCCTCCTCCAACTGAGATTTTAATCTAGTAGCTTCTTCTTTGTAGGAACATTACCTTTTATCAATTAGATATTTTTGATATCTAATTATGTTTGTGAGGTTTTTAAATTCTTGCTCTACTTGATTTCTTTCTCTTTCACCCATAAGAGAAAATTCAGTTCTTTTTTTGTCACATTCATTATCTTCAAATGAATAGAGAAATGTATCACGAGAGGACAAAAAATTCGTACCTGATAATTATTTTGCTTGTTCATATTCATTCTGAGGTGATTCTAAATCTGAAGAGTTGCTTCCACATAATGGCCAATCATCTCTCCCACTGTCACAGTTCCTTTCATATGTCTTCTTCTTTTGAAATGCTTTCTTCTTTAGCTTTTTTCCCATTGTTTCTACAGATCTCCTTCAAGTGATCAAGATTCTGCTAAAGGACCTACTCTTATATCCAATTGTTGGAATAATACTAAGAGGGGGGGGGGGGGGGGTTGAATCAGTATTTACAAATCAATAAATTTTCCATTTCCATAATCATATTTATATAAGCTACTTCAGTTAAGGGAACTCTCGTGTGCATGCAACTTTTCTTATGGCAACCAACATATATCCGGTGAACTTATGATTAAGTTAATTCATCATATGTTGATCTTAAATCAGTGCATCAATACTTGATTAAACATTAAATAGTAAGCATGTGTAGTAATAATAGAATAAACCATCACACATAAGTGACACACATGAACACCAAGATTTAAGGTGGAAACCCAATGCGGGAGAAAAACCACCTATTGTTGTTGTCTCTGTCTTCTTTTAATATAAAGAATAATATATTTACAATCTTGTACTGGTGCAGACCCATACCAGTATGCACACACCTAGCCAGAGATGGCTACAACCTTCTCTCATTTCTAGCTTCTACTCGAAGGGAGTTACAATCCCCTAGTTCTTGTACTAGCCAATATGTTTATTAGTATGTAGGTGTTGACCTACAAATGGCTACAACCTTCACCTGTTATCGCTTTACTATTGGAAGGGAGCTCCAACCCTCTTTAGACAAATCACCAGCCACTACTGGCAGGAAGGTACAACTTCCTCACTGAAGGCTCCAACCCTCAGCATCCTCTTGCGACCACGTTTCATGAATTTTCAAACTGGATACTCCTGGTACACAACACTACACATGAAGGCCTCGTTTCATCAAATTTTCATACTGGACCCATTAGTAACATTGAAGCTCAAAATCAATCAGTAATGTAATAAAACCATTAAATACATATGCATCAACTAATCACTGAAACCCAATCATAAATCTCTGAGATAACTGAAACTCAATCATCAATCTCTAATATAACTGACACAATCAATCATTGAAACCTTTGAACCTCTGACACAACTGAATCAACCATTCATTCAAACTTAATCAAATTCAACCAATCAACTGGAATAGATAGATCACTCTAACCAATACACAGATCTGAGCCTAGAACACTCCATCAATGACGAGAACTAACTATAACATCAAAAGGCATGTGTCAGAATGTATACGCTCCTTCAATGAAGCAAACTTCCATGTATACGCTACTTCCTTTTTCCCAACCAACATATGCCTCTAATGATACTGAATCATAAAACCTCTTAACCAAAAACTATACCAATCAGTGACATTCTCAAGATCTACTATCATATTACAGAGTTCTAAACATATAGCAACAAGGATCGCCCTTCTTTCTCAATCAATCAATCAACCAGAATCAGTCTCCTTATACAATCAATTTTATGTTTAGATCTAATGAAGACATCATTGACAAACAACAATAAAAGAGCAGTAGTGATCTCATAGATCATTCATCCCTGAACATCAAGATTTTCTTTTGCATATGCTACTTGGAAGAGTCGAACCAACATGTATACACAACTTCACCAAAGCGACCCAACCTATAGATCGGCAAATACTTACTTATAACTTCGCTGCAATTCCAAACTTCAGAAATACTAAGATCATCACATATAAAGGATAAAACATTTGTTAGCCATTAGATCTAGCCTATCCATTATCAGATGACATAATGATAAGTCATTATGATCCCGATCCATCATTAGATCTTATCCATCATCAAACACTCAGGTGCATACTTAGTCTAGATCAAGCAAAACATTAGAAACCCATAACATGCATATTTTCTTTTGATCTAACACTTCATAGGATATTCATTACTTGTGCTCTTAGCCCTTTGATCTTCTCCTCCTTATATATTAGAGCCTTTGTCGATACCTCAGAGAAAAACCTTGGACCAATACCTCAGACTAAGAACCTCAGACCAAAACCTCATACCAATACCTCGGACCAAAAACCTCAGACAAATACCTTGGACCAAAAACCTTGGACCAGAACCTTGGACCAATACCTCGGACCAAAAACCTTGGACCAATACCTCGAACCAAAACCACACTTAGGATCTGTGGTATTCTTAGATGGGATCAAATAGGTGTTACTCCACTGAATGTTATGGGCTAATACCATAGTATTGACCCTGGGTATTCTCTACTCTTGAAATTCCTTGATTTTCCAACCTATACATGTTTTTCCTCTTGTGAAAGTGCATGCATACGTATACACTATTTTTGTTATATGAACCCCCGTGTATACACTACTTGGATAAGGTGAACCAACATATACTTCTTAAACCATTCTCTTTCATTAATTTCTTGATTCTGATATGTAGTTGTTTGTTCCTTCATCCTATACTTTTGTACCATTACTTTGTTCCCTATAAACACACCTGTTATAATGCGATTTGCCATATTACTTCTTAAATGATTCCTTTGAACTACCCTTCATTTTGTTACATCTATAAACACAAATGCCATGCATTCTGTCACATTTGACATCTCTCCTGTAGATTCATCTAGTTACCATATACAAGTCAGTTGTTCTGCTACAAGTGGGTTGCCATCAAGTACAACACATGCATCATAATGCGAACACCAAGTGGAATAGGTGTGTGGCCACTAATATCCACCTATATCAGTTCGCCCCCCTAAGAAAGACGTGGTCCCCATAGCATTGAGTGCATCTATGATATGGGAAAGATTTTGCTCAACTTGATGCCTCGTGAGCCACTTTCATTGGTGTAGGAGTTGGTTGAATTTGACAACCTGATACAGTTGGATACTCTGATGGAGAGTGTTACTAATTTGTGTGTCCATGATTTTTAGGTCCATATAATACTAGTGATTACCCCATTAATATCTTCATTCTAGCCCTTATTATTATCGTTGTGCCCCTATGTTATTATTGTGCCCCATAGAAGCACATTATTGTTATTGTTGTGCCCTTATATTATTATTGTTATGTCGAATTTGATTATATGTGACCCCTTAGACTCCTATATATAGAAAGGAGTTTTTGTCATTTGTATCATCGAATAATTATTCATTTGTGTAATGTAAAGTAGTTTTCCCCCTCAAAGGTGCTGATTTTGAAGTCGTTGATCTATCTTTTCGATCTTTTTGTGAGCTGGTTTCTTAACATTTTCTATCAGAGCTTTGGATTCTAAGGTTTCGCTGCTCCAAACAAGTCATCATGGAAGATTTTCTATAACTTTTTTTATATGAAGCTTAAGAAGCTAAAACAAAAACCCATTTGAGCCAAAAACATTATGAATATGGGGTCCAAATTTCATATGTTGTTTTGCTATATTGTCGGAGATATGATCTGAGGAAATTAGGTTGTTTGTAGACTCCCAAATTACATTCCAAATATGTGACCTTGGGAAAATTGTCATAAAGTTCTCTATGAGTAGTAGATTGAAATTTCATAAGAATTTATGGAAAGAGTATGGATCATAGTTTTCTGTGTATCTCTTTTAGATCCGAAGGTCAAAACAGTGACACGTGGCACATTGTACAATTCCGCTCTCTTGAAAACTTATATAATGAGGTCATCTTTGGAGATTGGGCATAACACTTTCTTGGAGAATCCAATTTTGATGAGATGGATGGAATTGGAAAGATGACTCAGAGTGCTACTGCATGAAGCAATTTCAGACCTTGGAGATCTTCAATTACAAAGATAAAACAGTTTCAATATTGAGATTCTACAAAGAGAAGAAAGGTGAGAAGTCTTTTTAAAATTTTGCATAAGTTTGGGTTGAAAAATTAGTTGGAAGTTAAAAGGGCATAGTGAAGTGTAACTATCATTAATTGAGGCGGGGTTGAAGAAAGAAAATGGAAACACATAGTAAGAAACCAGAAATCTATAGCATGACTCATGAAGAAGAGGAAGAAATGCAACATGATATATCAAAATTACGAGACCAAGTGCAACAAATTTCAGTTTCACAAAAGGTAACAGAAGCTAAGATTGATGGTCTAAATAAAGGCATGGAAGCTAAGATGAATGGTGTGGAACCTAGGACGAATGGCATGGAAGTTAAGATGAATGGCATAGAAACTAAGATGGATGGTATATAAGAACAATTGAGAGGTGACATGGAAAATTTGAAGATAGATTTGACTAAGTTGGTACAAGAAATGCTTACTAATGGTGAAATGGTAGTAAGGGAAACTGATGATGAGAAAAAGATTAATGTTAATCATGATTTCATAGACTCTAACGTTGGGTTGAATACCCACCATGTTCCAAAGATTGATATAAGGAAGCTTGATGGCAAGGATCTCAAAACATGGATACTACAGATGGAGCCATATTTCGATCTCCATAATGTGCAAAACACACAAAAGGTACGCATTGCAACTTTATATTTGGAGAAAAATCAGTTTGTATGGTATCAATGGCTTTTCTCTTGTAAAAAAATTGTCACCTGGGCAATTTTTACGGAAGAAATGATAACACATTATGAGGATACAAAAAGCAACACTTTTTTTAGCCAATTGATAAGCCTCAAACAAAAGGTTTCAATGATGGAGCACATTGAGGACTTCCAAAAATTAAATATAAGGGTAAAATATATTCCATAAGATCATAGGATTGATGTGCTCATAGGGACTTTGAAGGATACATCCAACATGAGGTTCGCCTTTGGGAACATGACTCACTGGAGAAGGCATTCAGGTTGGCAAAGAAAAATGGAAAGAAACATTATGGCAACAAGGAAGCCTACCACTCACATATATAAGGATGGAAGTGTTGTTTCCCCTAGCCTTCCAAAACCTACAAGGTTGGCACGCCAACAATTGGAAGAAAAAAGAGCAAAAGGGCTTCGTTATAGTTGTGATAGCAAATACACTAAAGGTCATAAGTGTGGTGAGAAGAAATTACATAGATTGTGAAGAGGAAGAAGAAAATGAACAAGAAACATCAAAACGAGAGGATATAGACCAGGAATAAACCCTAGACAAAGAAGAAATGAATCCAACCATATCTTGTAATGCATTGGCCGGAATTACCACTCCTCAAACTATCAAGATAGAAGGACATAAAAAGGAGAAAAAGGTAATAGTGTTGATTGATTCGGGTAGTACCCATAAATGTATTCATTATAAGATATCTAAGGAATTGAATTTCTTCTTATATCTAGCACTAGAGTGTCAAGTGATGGTTGCAAGTGGAGGAACCATAAATTGCTTTGAAAAGTGCCATAATATCAAGCTATGCATGCGGGAATATGTATTGAATATCCCAATGCTTTCCATTCCAATGGGTGGTGCTGATTTTATACTAGGAGTCTAATGGCTACGACCCTTGGGTACAATAGCTTTTAATTTTCAGGAACTTTTCATGAAATTTTCTTCGTAAGGAAAGGAAGTTTAATTATGAGGTATTACAGGGAAACTAGGAAATAATAATCTCTAATGGAATGACAAAGGTTCCAAATAAAGACCAATGAGGCGTATTTGGACAATTATGTTCGCTAGAGGTTCCCACATTGAAATCATCTATTTCTCTAGATCTCCAAAAATTATTGGAAAATTATTCCAAGGTAATTGAGGCTCCAAAAGGTCTCCCACCTATTTGTGATCATGATCATGCTATTCATTTGATTCCAGGAAGTGTTCCTCCAAACATCAGGCCTTACAAATATCCCTATGCCTAAAAGAGTGAAATTGAACATATGGTTGTAATAAATGCTACAGGCTGGTATAATTAAACCTAGTCAAAGTTATTTCTCTGCTCCAGTAGTGTTGGTGCAGACGAAGGATGGATCATGGCGCATGTGTCCAGATTATAGGGAGCTAAACAAGATCACTATTAAAGATAAATTTTCCATTCCTGTCATTGATGAACTATTGGATGAATTGCATGGATCAATTTACTTCACCAAGTTGGACATTCGTTCAAGATATGATAAAAAAAGAATGGATACTGAAGAAATTCCGAAAACAACATTTAGAACTCATGAGGGTCATTATGAATTTTTGGTCATGCCTTTTGGCCTTACCAATGCACCTTCTACATTTCAAGGTCTGATGAATTCCACTTTCAAACCCTTACTTAAAAAGTTTGTGTTAGTATTTTTTGATGATATACTAATCTATAGTAAGTCTTGGAAGGATCATGTTCAACATGTTGACAGTGTGCTCAAACTATTGGAGGAGAAACAATTATATGCAAAAAGCTCCAAATGTTTCTTTGGAGTACAAGAGGTGGAATATCTGGGTCATATTGTATCTCATGAAGGTGTTAAGATAGACCCTAGCAAATTAAAACCATTAAGGAATGGAGAATCCCCACATCCTTAAAACATCTGTGAGGATTTCTAGGGTTGACAGGGTATTATCGCAAGTTTGTTAAGAATTATGAGAGAATAGCAACACCTCTAACAACATTATTGAAGAAAGATACATTTTCATGGACTCCAGAAGCAACAAAAACCTTTGAACATCTTAATGAGGCAATGTGCCAAGCACCTTCTTAGCTACGTCAAACTTCACAAAAACCTTTATTGTGGAATGTGATGCCTCAAGAAATGGAATTGGTGCTATTTTAATGCAAGAAGAAAGACCCATTGCTTTCGAAAGTTGTCCAATCAAAGGAAAGTATT
>APFE030691809.1:24984-79360 GCA_000404065.3 Pinus taeda | reverse complement strand
AAAAGCTCCAAATGTTTCTTTGGAGTACAAGAGGTGGAATATCTGGGTCATATTGTATCTCATGAAGGTGTTGAGGTACACCCTAGCAAAATTAAATCCATTAAGGAATGGAAAATCCCCACATCCATAAATCATCTTTGAGGATTTGTCGGGTTGACAGGGTACTATAACAAGTTTGCTAAGAATTATAGGAGAATAACAACACCTCTAACAAAATTATTGAAGAAATATGCACTTTTATGGACTCCAGAAGCAACGAAGGAGTTTAAACATCTTAAAGAGGCAATGTGCCAAGCACCAGTCTTAACTACACCAGAATTCACAAAATCCTTTATTTTGGAATGTGATGGCTCATGAAATGGAATTGGTGTTGTTTTAATGCAAGAACAAATACCCATTGCTTTCAAATGTCATCCAATCAATGGAAAGTATCTACACAAATCTATGTATGAGAAGGAAATTGTAGAAATACTACATTCACTTAAGAAATGACGACCCTACCTAATGGGAAGACACTTCAAGGTAAAAATGGATCATGATAGTCTTAAATACCTTTTAGAACAAATATTATCTTAAGAAGAGAAGCAAAAATGGGTCACATAGATGTTGGGTTATGACTTTGAAATCATCTACAAGAAAGGGAAGAAAAATATTGTGGCAAATTCACTCTCAAGAAAGGATGAGGATGTGGAAGCATTGCTTTGTGCCATTTCTATTGTCCAACCAGATTGGATAAACGAAGCAAGGGATGAATGGAAGAATGACGAAGAAGCATGGGTAGTCATTGAAAAGTTACAACAAGATCCCAGTACATATGATACATTTAGTGAAAAAATGATTAATTACGGTACAAAGATCATTTATACCTATGTCAGAATTCCCAACTCAAACAAAATATTCTTATAGAATTGCATGCCTCTCCCTTAGGAGGGGACTCAGGATTTTTAAAAACTTACAACAGGGTTAAGAAGGATTTTTTTTGGGGTGGCCTTAAATATGATATTCAAAAGTTTGTGCCGGAAAGTTTGGTTTTCCAACAAAATAAAGTTGAAAACATTAAGACTCCGGGTCTACTACAACCTTTAACCTTTACAAGTCAATGTTCGGAGGAGTTTTCAATGAATTGTATCACAGGTTTACCCAAGTCCGAAGGAAAGAGTGTCATCATGGTGGTAGTTCACATACTTACCAAGTATGCACACTTTTGTGCATTATCTCATCCATTTAAAGCCATTACAGTATTTATTGCATTTATGGAAACAATTCAAAAGCTATATGGAAACCCAAATATTATTGTAAGTGAAAGAGATCCCATTTTCACTAGAAATTTTTGGACAAAATTATTTTCTGGTCTTGGTACTCAGTTAAATCATAGCTCATCTTATCATCCTCAATCTGATGGGAAAACTAAGATAGTAAAAAAATGTTTGGAAGGATATCTTTGTTGCTTTGTATCTGATAAACACACACAATGGGTCAAATGGTTTCCTTTGGTTGAATGGTGGTATAGCACTTCCTTCCATACTGCAGCAAAAATGATCCCATTTATGGCACTTTATGGATATCACCCACCATCCATCACATCATATTTAATAGAAAAATTGAAGGTTTGAGTGGAATATCACATCGAGAATCAACAACAAGTTCTCCAACTCTTAAAGTATAACGTAACTTTGGCACATAATAGAATGAAACAATAGGTGATCAATATCGCAGCAAAACAAGTATTCATGTAGGTGATTGGGTATTTCTACGACTAAAACCATATAAAAAAATGTCCCTAAAGCAAGCTAAGAAGGATAATAAATTATCACCAAATTATTATGGTCCATACAGGGTGTTACAAAAGATTGGTACTATGGCATACAAATTGGAGCTTGGTGCAGCTTCCCGAGTGCACCTAGTTTTGCATGTTTCATGCTTAAAGAAGGTTATTGGTGACAAGCTCCCAGTTCAAACATTATTGCCAGAACTTGATGAGGAAGGAAAAATCATATTGGAACTTGAAGCAGTCATAGAATGAAGAACTCGACAACTATGAAATCGATCAATTTCAGAGTATCTCGTCAAGTGGAAGAACTTACCCGCTGAAGATTTGACATGGGAGGATCTGAATTTAATACAGAAGCATCCAGAACTACTCAAGGGTTGACGAAAACACTTTTTTGAAGGAGAGGGGCATGTTAGGTACCTATAATACTAGTGATTACTCCCTTACTATTTTCACTGTATCCCTTATTATTATTGTTGTGCCCTTATATTATCATTGTTATGTCGGCTTCGATTATATTGTGACCCCTTAGTCTCCTATATATATAAAGGAGGTTTTGTCATTTGTATCATCAAATAATTATTTGTTTGTGTAATGTAAAGGAGGTTGCCCCCTCGAAGAGGTTGATTCTAAAGTCGTTGATCTATATTTTCTATCTTTTTGTGAGGTGGTTTGTTAACAATGATTTAACCAGTCATGCCCTATTCAATGCACTCTGGCTTTAGTCTTTTTGGTCTTAGGTGATCAACAATGTCTCATGTGTCCAACAATGGAGGAAAGTAAGGTCGAAGGTGGTTCACATTGAATACTCGGTGCACGTGAAGGAATGGAGGAATACTTAGCTCAAGAGAATTATCACCCACATCCTTGGTGATGGTGTATGGCCCATATCAAAGTGGACGAATAATTCAATGGACTTCGGTAAGGCATACCTTCTCTAAATGCAGCCAAAACTTGTCACCCACTTGAAACTTATGTGGCACCCCATGCTAATCATGATGTTGTTTTTACTTGACATTAGATTTCTCCCAGAAATCATGAACCTACTATCATATGTGATGGATGCATTTAATAAACCTGGTGGCTTTATCAACCTCAGTCTGTACGTGTGGATATTTTTCCTTTGTAGTTGTAAGAGGAATGAAAACTTTAATTGAGCATAATGGTTGAAATCTAAGGCCCACTTGAAATGGCCATTCGAGCTATGGATAGATATATTATAGTTGTGCTACTCATATGGAAGACTCTCATCCCATGTTTGTCGGTGCTTGAAGTTTTACATGCATAGTATGTGCACTATCATTTTGTTGAGGACCTTTGTCTATCCATCAGTGTGGGGAAGGAATGCAATCAACTTGGTGAACTTGTTGTCCAATAATGTCCAGATGCTCGAATAGAATGTGCCTATGAACCTGTTGTCCAATATGATACAATGGTGTGTGGGATCCAAAAATGTACCCATACTTGTTTGAAAAAGAGTTTGGTAGTGTCTCATGTGTTGATACTCTTCTTGCAAGCAACCAATATAGCCATCTTAGTAAATCTATCAACAACCACAAAT
Organism: Pinus taeda; assembly: GCA_000404065.3. Lineage (NCBI taxonomy): Eukaryota > Viridiplantae > Streptophyta > Pinopsida > Pinales > Pinaceae > Pinus > Pinus taeda. The sequence continues at coordinate 76,028 of APFE030691809.1, read as the reverse complement.
ACAAATTCATTACCATGATCAGTAGAAGGAAAGCTAGGCATAAAATCCATGGAGATGGATTCCCAAGGCTGGCTAGGAGTAAGTAGAGTAGTGTATAGACGTTGGTTTCGTTGGAACTTGGTGATTTCCAGAATTCAAATCAATCTTGTTAAAGTATTTGACCCCCATAAGATGTTTATGAAGGTCATAAATCCATGGGATTGGATACTTGTTCTTGATAGTGATTTTATTCGGTGCCCACTAATTAATATAGAGTCTCTAGGTACCATCCTTCTTCTTTACAGGTACAATTAGGCTCCCACAAGGTGATGAACTTGGTCAGATGTGCCCTTTTTGGAGCAACTTCTAGATCTTTCGCTTAATTTTCTTGTGTTTTCCAGAAGAGAGCGACAATATATTGGCCCACTTGGTAGAGGTGCTTCAGAGGTACCCCTTCGGGTGAGGAGAAGATGTATTTGTACTCTTCCACAACCTTATCCACTTACTTCTGTTGGATGGAGGAACCTTTTCTGGAAGTCATGGATGTGGCCACGATCTTCCCCTTACTTTGAGACTGAATGAGAAGGAAAACAAATTTCCTAGTCTAGGAGATGTTCTTCCTACATTTATTAACAATGATCAAGGATATGGTGGTAGGTGGGGCTACCTATGGTATCCTTAATAGTTTTCTTCCCAAAGAAATAATAATCATGCAAGGTTTGGAATCTTACACAACATGACGCTTCCACAAGTATGGGTGGCCTAATAATACATCACAAACCTCAAGAGGACCAACATCACACAATACATCATCGATGAAGGTCTTGATGTTGTAGGTAAGAAGATAATTTTGCTGATGTGAAGATCTCGTCCTTGGTGGAGCCACCTAATGGTGTATGGATATGAGTGTGGTGTGGTAGGTAGGCACAACCACTTAACAAACTTTGCTGAGATGATGTTTCTTTCACTCCTATTTTTGACAATGAACTACGATGGAGAACACTTCACCCACATATGTGAGTGGAAGAGATGCTCCCCCTCCTCCAAATCTTGGGGCTCAATATTTTGGACCTTGTTGGTGGAAATGGTGGCATTATGTTTCACATCAATAATCTATTCCCCCTTGTCGTTACCCTTCTTTAGTTTTGGCTCAGAGTTGGAACATGCATCTGAATTTGAAGCTTTTAGCTCGACCACCAATCACTACTTGGCACAACACTAATTCATATTGTGGGTGGGGCTCTTGTGTAACTCACACCACTTTCTAGTGTCCTTCTTCATCTTTGTGGTGTTAGTATTTTCTTGTGGCTTCAATGGTTTGTCCTAGGTCGCTCCACCTTGGCCCTGTCCTTTGTTCAATAGCTTTGAGGTGCCTTTTCCCTGCTTTTCATTCATAGATCCAAAGTCTCACTTCTTCTGTTTAAATTTCTGCTTGATCCTCACAACATATTAATATGTTGTGCCAAATGAGGATATGTTTAGGAACTCCATTTATTCCTAGATGTATTTGTGCAAGAAACCATAGTAATTGAGTATTAGATGTTTCCCATAATCCTTGCTACCCAACTTCATGCACAAGGAATGGAAAATGTTCATGAACTATGGCATGTCTTGGTCCTTCTCCTTCCATAGTGTGATCCACTTTATGTACTTGTCTTCATAAGTGTGATAGGGTAATGTTGTTCTTTGATGACATCTTCAAAATAATTCCAAGAGGGTGCAGTTGGTGTGGGTTTCTCCTCATCCCTCTACTTAGAGTAAGTTTCCCACCATTCCTTGACACGGAGGGTGGCTTTAAGGAGTGAAAAAGTAATATTTTCCCTATCGAAAAAGCTTTGAACCGAAAAATATCCTTCTAGCATATTTGACCAGCTATCTAGGGCATCTGCATCTATCTAGCCTTTGAATACAGGAATGTCAAAGTTAAATTATACCTTAAAGGGGGCAATGCCTGCGACGTGACTACTGGATGAAGATGCTTTGACTGCTGATACCTGCTGAAGGATCTGGGAAATGTTTTCCATCATCTCATTCCTTTATCGCTCAAGGGATTCTTCTAGAAATATTTTGAAAGGGTACCTTTCTCCGTCAAATTTCTTTGCTTCCTCCATGGGGTGCCATCAGTGTCGGTGAGGCTGGTCTGGCAAGGGTTCAACTAGTTCAAGTCCCAACTCCTTATACCTCAACCTTGTTGGGGATATGCACAAAAAAACAGAGAAAGAGAAGACCGTTCTAATACCATTGATCCATATTTATGAAGGAACAAAATGAAATAAAAGTTTAAATAAAATAAAAGATACAATGAAACAAAAATTCAACTAATAACAACTATTGAAAATTGTTTACATGGAGAAACATAAACAAACTAGCTTAAGCAATGGTAGCTTATCTCTAAGAAGAGATGTGCAAACTACATGCCTTATGAACTATGTTACAATGAGGCTCACAAGTATTTTTATCATCAAGAAACAATGGGAAACCCTAAACATCCAAAAACCTAACCCTAGAAGACGAAGTGCAAAAGGTTCATGGATCGCATTGGGGTTAGTTGGAATGTCAACATCCTAGGGTTGTAACTTTGGCAGATGATCTCTATATGGCATGTACCATACCTCGTTAGAAGAATCTCCAAGGAACATAAATTTTGACTTCAAACCCCTATCACAACATTTGGGTTTGCTTGTTTTCCAAAAAAACATTTTTTAGGGCCTCAAAACAACTGAAAAACTACTAAAAATAGAAAGTGTGCTCGAAAATATGAAACTAAAAGGACATAGTGTTGGGATCTAGGTGGAATAGGAAGGTGGCCACCAATACCCACCTAGATCATTCTCGAACAGAACACATCTTCAATTCAATGTGAAATAAATGCTATTGACCTAATGATGCCGATGATATGAAATTTTAATGATATTTTGTATGCTCAAACTATAAACTCCTCATCATACTTCATGAGTGACCTCGAAAGTATATTTCATAGATTTGTTTGGGCTTATGCCCATATGTTAGATCTACATATCATGTGACTTCTTGATTTATGCAATGCTCACTAAGAGATGCACTTTTGGGAAGAAGCTACACAACGTCTTGTGGCTATTGTTGGGGGCATCATACAAGCATTGCTTAGAAGAAATGATACATCATAGATAAATCAGCATGATATCGCTTAGAAGAAATGATACATCATAGATAAATCAGCATGATATCTCTTTGTGTAATATTTTCCCAATGGTCAATGTAGTAATCGGAAAAGCATCAACTCTGAAAGACGAAGAATGTGGGGCCTCAAAAATTTAAACTTTAATCTACTACGAAATATTTACAGCTTAATAAAAAGATATTTTTTGAGACTAAACAATATCATTTTTATGCTAGCATTTTTGAATTAATTATTCTTGTTTATAAAAATAGTAGATCATTTGTGTGGCTATCTAGGTGTCTTTACCACTGTTACAAATATTAATTAATTGATCCTTTAGTGGGAATCAAGTTCCATATGTTTGATTAATTCTACCTACTATAGATTTGAGTTTTATGGAAATAACTTTGGGCCGTTATTCGTTGTGCGTGGAAATGATGTTTCTTAGGACCATCGCTACTGGAAAGTTGGATGGGAAAGACTATATATAGAGGGAGACTTAGGATGTATGATTAGGTTATATAATAGTGAAGCTTAGGCATACTGGTGAGTTAATTTTGGATGGTGGTTGAACGTGATTCCAGTTTCTAGATACGAAAATGCAAATGATTTGCAACCTAGAGTTAACTACCTACAAATATGTTTAGTTGACCTAATTATAGAAGATGAATATCAATAAAAAAGAAAGGCTAATTTCTGTTTCATTTAAAATTTTTCGTTCTCCAGTTTTTTAATCTCTTTCGATTCTATTTAGCCTTTTATAGCAATATACCTAACCATTATTTTTCATTAATTTCCTTCGAATTGTTTTCCACCACATTGACTGAAACACATATGAAGTGTTCCCTACTTGCTCCTGATTGTTAAAGGATGAGATTCGAGTATTCATGAATCTCATGCAAGCTCTCAGTCAAGATGAATGATATGAACACAAAAAGCTTTCCTTTCAAGCAAGTTTACATTCTTTGTTAAAAGTGAACCCAAATTTTAATACGATTTTTTTTTAAAGAACCTTCCATAGAGGAAACCTTCAAGAAATTCAATACACATTTAACTAAATAAATAACCCTTCAAGAGAAATTTATAGGTAGTGATTTCATATTGTTAAAATTATCTTGATTGCGGATTCTTTGGGTTTGTCGTCATGCCTAGTTGGGCCTTGGGCCCGTCTCCGTTGTTGTTCATTTACATAAACAAAGACACCCATCCCTTAAAAAAATACAATTGAAAACCCTTATTGCTGTGTCTCTTTTCACTGTACTTATGTACCGCATTGAGAGGGGTTCAAGACGCAATTTGAAAGACTACCACTGTGCGCACTATCCACCTGGCTGCACATTAGCCAGATGTATATATGTGTCGTATTTATATTTTTGGCTCTTTTATGACCTCCTCTTCGTCCCATCATACCATCCATATTTTTTTCAACCCCTCATCCTGAAGTCATTTCCGTTAGCAGCACCGCCCACATTTTGCAAATGGTTGAGTAAGCGAAACAATGAGTTTGGAAAGTAGTCTAAATATTAAATGCTATGGGACAATCTATTTGAGTTGTAAATTCAAATTCAAATTCAAAATATAATCTATTTGAGTTTTAAATTCAAATTCAAAATCAAAATATAAACCCTGCAGTCCAGGATCTTATCTCAAAAATAGTCTATTTAGTACGAATTGATGCAAGGTAATCACATAATGTATAGGGAGCCTTGGAAAATGGAAAGAGGATTCATAATGGACATTGCATTTTAGGATATGACTTTTTCAAATTTTTTTTTTCTTAGAAGCCATCTTGAAATAATCTCTTGAACATTTGGTGGGATCTACATTTTCTACATGCGATTTTCTCTACCATAAATTTTAAATGGGGTATTTTAGAGAGTGAGTTTCATTGGTTGTTTGGACCAATCTTTGGATACTTTTTAGTTACCAATATCTTGTTATCAAACAACTTTAACCTTCAATAAATAATTATGGAATCTAATTTTTTATTTTCACATTTTTTTTGTCTAGCAGAACCATGTATTTAAATGTTCTACATTTGGATCAAGTCGTCTACTGACTTACCCCAGAAAAAATTCATATGATGTAAATTCAGCGAACTTACAAAACTATAATGATGAAAGTTTCTATCAAAGAAAATCAAAAAATCTTGAACAATTGGGCATGAAACAAATGGAGTCTTTGTGTACACAAAAGGAATCTCATTGCCCCTACTGTTGCCACGGTATTAACATTAGATAACTTCCACATCTGACAAATGGAGTCTTTGTGTACACAAAAGGAATCTCATTGCCCCTACTGTTGCCACGGTATTAACATTAGATAACTTCCACATCTGACAAATGGAGTCTTTGTGTACACAAAAGGAATCTCATTGCCCCTACTGTTGCCACGGTATTAACATTAGATAACTTCCACATCTGACAAATGGAGTCTTTGTGTACACAAAAGGAATCTCATTGCCCCTACTGTTGCCACGGTATTAACATTAGATAACTTCCACATCTGACACTTTCTTTGAAGGCTTTATATTGTAATTACAAAAAAACAGTGTAGACTTGCTTGCATTATTCTCTATTTCTTGATATTGATCTAACTTGATGAATACAAATTATTTGAGAAAACCAGCAGTTAAATTAAAAGGTTTTATGAAAATATACGTCAACTGAAAATAAAGAGAGGCAATCCAATTTGGAAAAATAGGAAAAGAAAACTAGATATTAAGGTTTCCATGAAGTTTTGTGTAAGGGATTCTAGAGGAGCTAGAAAATCATAATATATGTGTAGATACCACTCACAACTTTTTATAGATATTTCTTAGTGCTTGTATTCTTCCACGTCAATATCAAATGCCATATTTCCCAACATCTTGCTCACAATTAGACTTATTTAGAATGCGAGCTTAAATTAAGTTATTAAATTGTTATAATATCCAGTTGAACATTCTAGTTATTAGATGCTAGTTTGTTGTGATTTATTAGAGCTATGGTATTACTCCGGCGAATTACTTACATTTCACAATTTAAATTTGCTTCTATTATAGCATTTTTGTAATTTATTTGAAGTATAATGACTAATATAGTAGCATGATTTTTCATAATTTATGTAGGGCTAACTTTTGTTTTTTTTTCTTATAAATAAGGATCAGAAGTAGAAAATTTGGTCATATTCCTACATTTCAATTAAAAATTTTGGTTTTCTTAATTCATTATAAAATGAGGATATACTTTTTTTTTATATATGAAATAAGGAAAACAATATTTAGATAAGGTTTGATTTGATTAAGGGAAAATTAAGCAAGAGAAAATTTATTAAGGTTTAAACCAAATATTTCATTTGTATTAATTATGCCAATTAAACCAAATATTTCATTTGCACTAATTATGCCATTTAAGTATTGCTTAAAATTGAATTCTCTTGAAAGTACTTTTCATTGATATTCAATTTGCATATTGTTAATTATGATGATTGTCAATTGCACATTTGACTACTCCTTTATGCAATATTTTTTTTCAAATGTTTTAAATCATTTTTATATGTATTTTTGTTTCTATGAACACACTTATACTTAACAATTAATCAAATCTTTCTACTATATCTCAAAGCAATCAGTTTACTGCAAATAATTTAATTATTAACACTAATTAAAATATAAAACCCCTAAAATAAATAAGATAAATAATATTCTTCATTTAACATATTTAATTTCATGTTAATATTTAAAATTTTATTTAGTTATAATTTAACTATATCAATATATCTAACTAATAATTATAACATTAATTATTTTTTTATAAATCAATTTCACGGTTACTTTATTACTAAACCTTTCTCATATAAACAACAATTAACCTAATTTATTTTATAATATATTTATGTTCCATTTTCATCCTAAATATAATTTTTTCTTTAAATAACCTTGCAATCATATAAAATTGTTTAATTAACATAATCTATTATAATATATCTGTTTCTCAATTTTACATCTAAAAAATAATTTTCAATTTACATATTAAGTATACTAAATTTAATTATATCATATATTTAAATGCTTTTATAAAATTTAATATAAAGATCAAAATTCTCAACGGTTTAACTTTAATATTAACTCAAAATTATATAAAATTAATTAACATGAAATTATTATTTACTTGTTTCTTTATAAATTCATATTATAATCAAAATTCCTCACTGTTAACTTTTTAATAAACCTCATAATTATATAAAAAATAATTAACATAAATAACTTCTAATGTGTCTCTTCTCATTTCACATTCCTCTGCTGTAGAATTTCAGATTTTTTATTTATTATATTTCTATTCCAAATTACTTTGGATTTCTTAGCTTATTATGTTTTAAGTTACAAACCCCTAATGTAGAGTGACGACTCTCTATCAAATTTATTCGATTGAATCCACTCTGATATTTTTTTTTAATATGAGTGACTACTCTCTAGCCAATTTATTCGATTTAACCCACTCTCATATTTTTTTTTTATATTTTCTTCCATGTAATATAGATATGTGTAAAATTATAAATTTTAATGTTTTAGGAATATATTTTTTTTAAATTAAATAATAATAAGTTTTTGGATTTTTTTTATGGGATTATTTTATATTTTATTATAATGGTATAATAACAATGTTATTTTTGGACATATTTTTCATTTCCATGTTTAATGTATTCAAAATGATTCCGTATATATAAGAGGGTTTTATAAATTCTACTTCAGAATTTTTTTTGGTATATTTAATTTTTATTTTGTGAATTTTTTTTATTTTTTTTCACTTTAATGTATTTTAATTTAAAAGGTATAAGAGTTTTAGGGTTTTTTATTGTTATTGAAAATTTTCGACAATAATTATACTGGAATTCATTTTGTCTAAGTGTTTCGAACCAACGATTATTTGTTAGTATATTTTTTGTACTTTTTATGTTTATTTTTTGTTATTTATTTATTTGTTAGTATATTTTTGGATGAGGGCCTTTACTTTTTTAGTTAGACTTTCTTTTTTTTACAATTAATTTAGATATATTTTTTTCAATTCATAGTTTATTTTGTAATTTTGTTTCAATGGTTACAATAACTAGGTTATCATGGTCACACATTCTTATTTTCGATGTTTTTACCTTCTCTTATCCAAATGATTGGTTGTGTTTTCAATTGTGGTTATAGATATAAGAGGTTTATAATGTTTCTCTCTTTTTTTCGTACATTTTATTTGTTACTTTCTTATTTAAGTGTATTCTTGGATGATGACCTCTTCTTTATATATATAATATATATATTATATAATATTAATTATATAATATATATATATATATATAAATATATATATATATATATAAATAGTTTACGGTTTTTTAATTTATTTTTGTTTTATTTGATATAATAACAATGTTATCATGTCCACACTTTCTTGATTTTCATGGTAATGTTGCCTTCCTCTTATTAACATGACTTTCTTCATGCTTCATTATGCATATATCATCTTACACACAATTCTCGATGGGATAACCTAAGCTTGCTCTCATGTGGAAACAACCTTAAATGAGTTTTCATAGCTTTACATCTATAATAATGCATTTCTTCAATGTCAATGTCATAATATGAAAATAGGATACAATAATGAATCACCCATGTTGTAGTCTTCCCTCTATCACTATGAATGAAGTCTCCCTTTTAGTAAATCACTGCCTTTTATTATAGGTAGCTCTAGAGATGGAGAGAGTCAAAATGATGACGGTCGAGGATGATACAAGAAAAAAAAATGATTATTTAGGATTAAGTGTCATGGCACAATAACTAGCCACCATTTCAAACTTATTGTTGGTGTTGAAAAAAATTACTACTTAATTGGCATGGAGGGCCTCAACTTATTAGACATAGGGTGGGAGGGGTAGTTTTCATGAAATTAAGCTTAACACCAATCCATCTACTATATCAAATTGTTTAATACATGATTTCATTGTCAAATACCTGAGCATATGATTAGGAAATACCTCTATTTAATACTTTTGATTCCTTTGATACACTCTTTACATCCCCTCCAAGTCCCCCCCAAACCCTAGAGTACATGTTATGTGGTTTACGACATTGTTAATGGCCATTGATTATTTAAGGCTTCATCAAGGACCCAAGTGCCCTATTTTCGTCGCTTGACCTTGACCAATTCCTTGAGACAACCATCCTAGCACATGAGACTTCATATTGTTACACATATTTAATTTTGAGGCCAAGATCACCTATAAAGGGTCTATATTATGATTTTAGGTCATAATCATTGTAAATGAGCATCATAGATTCATTGATGGTATAAATGTCTTGTTTTTTTCCCTTAATTCTAGCTAAGGCCTCAATACCCACATCCACATTTTGCAAAATCTTTTATTCATGTCCATATCCATCTTGCATGAAAAAGATCCACTTTAAAGTGTCCATGTCATTATGTTGGTATATGTATTGACACATATGACTAGTGTCTATATCAACACATGTACACACACACACACATAGACATTTATTCTAGCCTTGACACTAAATGAAAGAGTATCATGTGGATTTGTGCATCATAGGGTCTATCACAATATCTATGCAATGTACCATCAATAGGTATCCCATTATTTACCATAGCCTCATATCAATTTATGGTTAGGGTTAGGATTTTTTCATGCCCGAATTCTTAATAAATATTATGGCTTTAGATTCTCTAGATTATTCTTGGAGGTATAACACACCACTAACTCTAGGTGCTAGTAATAGGGATTGATGTGGCATCTGCGCAGGGCCATGATTGTTAATTGGATAGGTCCACTAATACAAGGCATAAATTCTACATGTAAACTTTGATTGAGACGATTTCCTTAGTGTTGGAATTATTTTAGTATATAGAACAACTTCAAGGAGTTGAGATCTATTGTTGGAATTTTTTATTAGAAAGGTGTCATTATATGCATAAAATCAAACTTTGAAGTTTTTAATCATAAATTGTCAAATTAGGACCCATCCTTAAAATGGCCTTTGAAAGATAATTCCTCCAATTTTTCCACCTACAAAGTACAAAGGTAGATGAAACCCTCCCCTCCTTGGCATACCTTCATAGTTGTATGTAACTACTAAATAGCCAACGCTTACCACATTGCTATTAAATATTCGAAGCTCCATTATACATTATTGATATATAAGAAAGAAAACTTTGAACCCTATTACTTCTATAATTTCCTAATTTAATGGGTGTTTTTTAACTTCTTGTAATAATAATAGATTGGGAATCATGTGACAGAGAGCCATGATGTGTTGGGATGAAACTAAAATGGCTCGCATCCTCCTACCCTCTCCTCTCTTTCCCATATACATGCACATACTTTCATTTCGAATTGTATACTATATTCCAATACATCCCTACCATCTTGTACTTGATTTCCTATATTTTTAAAGGGCCATAATTTTTACTATTTTCCTTACAAAAACTAGTGTGTTTATATATATATAAATATTACAATTTTCATCTACATCAAATAAGAAAATATGTAGTACTAATTTTATAATATCAACGATATGCATTTTAAATTTTCTTTTAATATGTAAGGGTGACAAAAGTGAGGTGAGTAATTGTCGATCTTGGGATAAAAAGAGTATCCATTTTTGCATACAAATTAGGGAATGTTACTATAATTAAGAAAAAAATTACCCACTATAATTAAGGGATATTGATTGCAAAGGATGAATTGATCAATTTTTTTAAAATTATTGGATATTTCATGGGCATCATCAATGTCGTGAATTATTTGAGATGCTGAAGGGCATGGAATTGAGAAACATTATCATTTGGATTAAAAATTCAAATTCCCTATCACATTTCTCCTATTTCCATGTCAAAAGAAACATCAACTATGTCATAGACAAGTGGGCTAACATAGATTTAGACCATCAGATTGAAATAATATTGAGAAAATGGGGTAGTACTAAATGTTATATCCCATAACTCTAAGTTTAGATTGATGGTTTCACATCGATTTTATATTCCCTCATGAGTGAGTAAATATTTTATCATTCTATTTGCATCAATTTGAGAGATTGAAGGATTGTTTATAGTACCTTAACCACAAGTTCATAAATTTTAGTTGTGACTATTGAAGGATCCCATAATATTACATGTTTCATAAATGTGATAATGGAGTGTATATGTGTTAGAATTGGGAAATAGCATGTCCTAGTTTTGGAGGGGATAATAACATTAGTATCATTGTTAATTCTTTTGGACCTCCCATCAACATTTTCTATGTGATCTTACAGCTAAATTACATCTGTAAAGATTTTGTCTAAGGGGAGTTTTCTATATTTTTGAGAAGAAGCACCAACTTATATAATGCATTTTTCCATTCAATTATTCTTCAATCTCCATTCCCTTTCCGAAATCTAGAAAAAATTTCGTTTTTGAGTAGGCACAACAATTGATTGTTTTGATAAATTTTAAGTGAAGGAGCTTGAATATATTAGAGTAGCTCCTTCCCTTCTCCTATTCACTTATTTTTATTTGTGGGATCTCTTTAGTTTTCATCTCTTCTACATTTTCCTTCCTTTAATGTGTATCTTCTTAAGCATAGAATCACTAGGAAATAATTAGGGAAGGATACTTTAGTAAGATAGTGCAAAAAGGTACAAAATGAGACACATATCCATATCGAGGCTTCTCTATTTTATTGTAACTCTTATTTTTTATCGTATTAAAAGAGTTATATATATTCTTAGTTTGGTTCTATTTGAAATTTGTCGTTAGCTTTATGAACTACTGAAAATGTTAGTGAAATTTCAGGGAAGTATAGAAGTTTGTAGTCATTAACCCTATTTGATTTTTTTTTCTACTCTATAGACCCCATAAATGGCTTCTATGCAGAATCTAGAATACAAAGGGTTTCCTCATTAGGGATAGGAGTCATCTCTATCAGATAGAAAATCATCTCGACATGGAAAAAAGTGATAACAATGAATCCAAAACAATTTTGAGAAGTCGTAAAGAGATAGCTCATTATAATAAGAAGACTCCTCTACAAGCCTAATTTAAGTTCAATGAATTGGAGAACCATTGTATCATGTAGCATGCTAACATTATTAATTTTTTGATTCAATAGAATGAAAGGATTTTCTCATTGGAAGTTGTGTTAGAAATTTGACATTAAATCTTCAAAAAGCCAATATGGCATCAACATCAAATAATAAGGACAAGAATATTAGGCCATGCACTCGATAGGGGAGAGACATGCTTCTTTGAGGAGGATTTGATCTATTAGTCTTCAATATTCTCTAGACATACTTCACTCCTAGACTTCACATTTGTATAAGATGAAAACGGTGATGTGAGTATCAAATATGTTTTTTTTAATTATCCCATAATTAAAGATATACTAATTACAATTGCCTATAATCCCATGGTTGGGTTTCATTTAGGAGAAGTTTCATGGCATCAACTTGAGTAGGTATAATATGAAAAGTGATTCTTGCATTTGCATGGATAAGGAGCATGTCATAAAGTGAAATTGGAGGAAAACATGAAGAGTTAAATACTTGGTAGGACACCAAGGAGATAAGAGAAATATGGTTTAGAGTTGTAACGATATGGGATAATGTTGTACATGATAACTGATTGGTGAATCAAACGACTTATGATTAGTTTGTAATGTTGTTATAGGTTTCACCCATGGGAATTTTAGTAGTGACCAATTAGTCCAGGAGTTGTAACTATGTTGATCTACTAATTATCATTGTTTTTAGAGGGTTTTATCATCCTTGGGTTCCTACTATAATATGGTTTCTTATATTATGATTTGTTTAGTTTTTCCACTTTTTATGTGTATCCTTCCATAACCCATAGATCTGAAATGTAAATTATGTTTACAAATATTATAAATGTAATAAACTAGATTAAATAGATCAGTGGGAGGAGATATGTAAATTAAACTCTTTTATTATGATAATAAGGGTACGTGTTGGAAACATAATTTTAATCCATTTTGAAGAAAATTTTGTACCTACCTTTGGTTATTGGCCCAATATTGCATGACGATTGGAAAGTCTCAGGTGTGGAGGGGAATTTGGGCCTTCATTTTGGGGCTTTTAATACTATCAAAAGTGTGTATTTTTCCCTTTGTACTCCTTGTTATAATTCCCCTTTTATCACAATAACTTGCATTATTTTCATAACATGTTGATTGGGGGTGGTGTTGTTCATTTCAATGATTTCGCTTATCTTTAATGAGTTATTTGATATTGAGCTTGCATTTTATAATTTGAGTAGTGGATCCTGTAACTCTAGTAAAGATCTGGTAACCAAAATAATTTGTTGTCATATATATTCACTCCCATAGTGAAACATACCACACAAATTTCATTTCTAGCTTGCTCAAGATGGATTAATGTTGGTTTGTTTGCTCCTAGGTTAGAAAAGGAAGGCACCAACTCATAGTCAATGCTCCAGTGAAATCCAAGGTGGAAATGCATATGAAACAATAATCATTTAATATTTAATCCATTTCTAGGATTTTTCAAGTGGTATGGATATTTTCATGCATGCCATGTCATGAAAATATCCCATGCTAGCATATCAGTAGCTAACCATGTTAGTGAGATTAGTATTTGTTAATGGCATTACAACCTACTCTATTTTTGGGATCTAAATAGTTAACAAGTATGTGTTCCCTGAAGAGATATTCATGGCCCAATAAACCCTCCCTTATATTATATAAAATCTAAAAAAAGTAAAGGTATAGGGTTGATCTTTTTAATATTAATAGATTGATCGAGAAATCAATCAATTTGTTTATTGCAAAGTTCTTCATATTTTCCAATCTTAAGGCCATATGTTGGTATATATTGTAGTTTGATGACAAAACATGTGTGGATAAATGCTAAGTATATTCAGATTATATTTACAATTGTAATGTGAACTTGTGAATTCCTCTTTTAATATACATGATGATATTCTGAGTTTTATTTCATAACAAAGTACTTATACTATAGTTTTCCTTTGTAGTGCAAGTGAGTAGGTAGGCCCCCTTACCTAGTTTGCATTGAAAATGCATTTCTTTCTCAACTAGTGCTAGCACCTAAATCTGCCTTAGGCTGAAGGAAGGAAAAATTCAAGGTAACCACAAACCACACTCATTCTGGTAGTTAGCCCTACCAGAATAGGAGAGGGCTCTCTTTGAGTCACGCTCAGTGAATAGATAAACTACATGGCCTGAGATGACTTACAATGAAATATTGATTTTAGGCTAGGTAAATAAATATGGAAACACGAGGCAAATTTTGGTAAATGACTGCGTTTCTAGGATGTATTGGACCACCTAATAGTATGAGCAGAGAATTTAACACAAAGGCACATATTACTTCATGAGGCAAGATAGGCGGAAAGTCTAGCAATTAAATTTGAAATCATGCAAAATGGAAAGATTGTTTAGGAGGGTGAAAAGGGCATGAACACATGAATCCTTTTTAATAGAAGAAGAACACAAAACGTGAAAATTTCCCACAGGCAGAGCAATAAACATGAATTCTACCTTATCTTACTTATAAAATTTCACTGGAAATGAATATGAATGAACTGTGAAACATAAAGAAATACATATGAAACATAAAGGGAACACATTTGCTACACTCACACCACATGAATCTCATGAACCAGAGCCGCCGCATTTCACTAATTCTCTGTCAAAATATACAATGAAGAACCGAGATTCTCTCCCACAGTCTCCCAGAAATTCAACCAACCATTTGCAAATGGTTGTTCATACAATCAATAGACTCTTCCATCAGGAAATGGAAGGACCCAAAGTTGGGGAGTTTTTAAAATCATTAGAAACTGGAAATGGAAAGCCAGCCATTAGTGACAGGTGCAGCGTTACAAAAATGACAAACAGTTTGGGTGACTGCTCGCGTTCCTTTGCCACTTGGAAAGAAGCCAAGCTTTAGTGAAAATACGTTTTAAACTTTTCCTTAGGTCTCAAGAAAAATGCAGTGTAAATGAGCTAGCCCACTTGGAGAAAATTGTGAATCGAAATTTTGCGGAGCGGAAGTGATTTTGGCCTTTGGGTCTCTATGTGCCGCGCCCAAAACTGTATGCATCGCACCACTTTGGAGGCAATTTTGAGGTACGTTCTCAAGTATACATTGTTCCCAAGTGTCCTTGTTAGAAAGCCCTATATGTCTACTTTCCAACCCAAGTGGAATTTCTGAATTTGGTGCTCATTTTCCCCTCCAAATCATCAACCTCCCAAGACTGCTTCTTGTGTGTCCAAATAGGGGCAGAGAGGTCATTTTTTGAGTGTTTTTGACCTCCTGGGAACTCAAAACTTTCCCAAACTTCTTGTCCATGCATCAGCAGTCATGATTTTTCATGCGGAATCTAAAAATGTAAACATTTCTTGATTTGGAGCTCCTTGTCATAAGCGCCGTACCACTGCGCGGCGCATAAAGCCTATGCTTAGTGCTTTTGGCAGGAGACGTTTGGAGGCCTTCCCTCTGTCCAAATTGGGTTTAGGATAGCGCGTTCGAAAGGTCTTTGAGTCTACTTTCCAATATAACCATAATTTTTCAATGTGGAGTTCATTTTTCCTGCCAAAAATGAAATATTCCAAGACTGGTCAAAATGTGCCCAATGAGGCTGCCTCAAGGCAGAGTGCTATTGCAGTCAACTTGTGAAGGTGCTCCTCAACTCAAAAGTGAGCTCATGATAGCTCATTGGAAAGCTCTTTGTGTCTAGTTATGATTTTACTCATCAAGTAAGTCATCTGGCTAACCACGCTAGGAGAAACCTTAATTTTTCCAAGGTCACTTTTAGAGGTGCATCAATTCTCCCGAGGCAATTGTATTTTTGACATTTCTCTAAAACCATGACACCTGTGTAAAAAGTAAAGTAGGTTTTTCTTCCTTGGCCTATTATGGACGAAAACTTCTATTAGGTTTCGAAAATGCATCTTTTCTTGCTCAGAAACATCATTTGAGTGAATTATTGAACCTTCCTTTGGCCTGCAGGTATTATTGAAGCACTTTGAAAACAACAATTTCCAAACCCTAGACCTACTAACTCTTTGTTGACCAAGAGATTAGAAAAGAACTGTAAATGACCTTTAAAATGATTTGACAAACAGACCTAAACCAGAAGGATAAGGCATGAGGGGAAATGACTAACAAGACCCTTCCGTCAGATTATGGCATGCCCCTAGCGGAATGCAGCTGAGTGAATGTATCGAGACACCTAAAAATGAGATGCAAAAAGAGTTTTGATCTTTGATGGAGGAATAACAAGACCGACTCTACCAACTTGATTAGCTAATTAGGTAGATTTGTATTTGTATTTTTATTATATAGATTAATAATTTAACTCATTGTCGTTTTAGTTCTTGAACTTTCATATTTCCTTCATTTGCAAAGTGTCAGAATTTTCTTATGGATGTTAGGCGCTGAAGGTTGAAGAACTAAAGTCATTTCTAATGAATTACAAAATTGTTTGATGCCTTTAATGCAAAAAAAATCACTTTGGCTGGAGCTCGTAAAATTCTCTTGTAAACATAATCCTAGTGATCCAAAAAACCTGTAGCATCTTACTTCCTTATTGATTGAGGTATCATTAAGTGTAAAGTGTGGATTCTCGCTACAAAAGTTAGGCACTGAAGGTTGAAGAATGAAACTAATTCATAAGGATTCATAGAACAATTTAATGTCTCTCATGTCAAAAAAAAGGCTATGATTGGAGTCCACAAAGTGATTTTCAAAACATAATTTTAGTAATCCAACAAACATATGTAACCCTTTCATTTTCATTATAATTAAAAAAAAAATCCAGTGCATCTATTATAATATTAGATCCTTGAGGGTTATCTCAAATGGTTGATATCCCGTTGCTAAACCACATTGTAATTGGGAGGTCACAAGGTAAATTCTCCTTGATTCCCTCACGTTTAGGCTATGACTATTTTGGCTAATAGGAAGTGATCTCTTCGAGTGGATTTTCCCATATTTTCCTCATAAAAAAGCATTAGATTAAAAATTTCTTTCATAGCTTGAGAATCATTTATGTACTAGTTCTAGAAATAGAATTTCAGTGTTGATAATTTTATTACCACATTTTGATAATTGAATGTAACATAATTTAAGAAATTAAATTTCCTATCAATAACCTTCTGAAACTAAAGGGGGTTGTATATAATCAATTTTGAGCAACCTTCTCAAATTAAAAGAGGTTACTATAATTTAATATTCCTCAAATTTGATATGGATAAACTCTTGCAAATATAGGAACCCTCTCCAAATTTAAGAAGAAGAGGTGACACAAAATCTATTTTAAATAACCTTCTGAAAATAATGGAGGTTGTATACAATTAATTGCAAACAACCTCCTCAAATAAAATTTAAGGTCCCTCAGATTTTATGTGCATAAGATTTTGAAAATTTAGGAACCCCCTTCAAATTTAATGATCATCTTAATAGGAGGAAATTATAAAATATGAAAGTATACCACTCAATACTAATATTTGTATAGTGTCTAATTTGCTAGATTTATCCCCTAACCATAGTTAATGCCTCAAGGCCCTTACCCTTAAGGCTTAATCAAGGACCCAAGGGACTTATTTTCCTCCCTTGACCTTGACCAATGCCTTAATACATCCATCCTATTACAAAAGACTCCATAATGGTACACATATTTTACTTTGAGGCCAAGATCACCTCTAATTTGTTTGCATTATGGTTTGAGGTCATTTTCATGAACAATGAGCCTTAGAGATCCATTTTTGGGATAAAACCCATATCTTCTTAAGGTTCCAATACACATGTGCCAATTATGAAAAGAATCCTAATCATGTTCATATCCATCTTGTGTGACAAAGATACATTTTAAGGAATCCATGTTATGATCATGGCCTTGGTCATGGCGCTTTAGCTCAAGAAACTTAAGATGGTGTCCCTCAATTTCTTCCTGGGCCATGGTATCAAACTCATCCTTGTTCACAAAAATTTAGATTATCCCAAGTGCACAAATCTCCATATCAATGTCCATATCTCACATTAAGAATGATGATATCCTATATAAGGTATTTTTTTATGGTGTGAGGCCTTGTTCATGTACCTTTGTTTCTAGACTCGTCATCTAGAGCCTAGGGGTCTGATTTTCCTCCCATGCTGATTGAAAAGGCCTTGAGACCCATTTATACAATCCAAGGAATTAGAGGAGCAATCATATATGACTTAAAGGCCATTTATCCTCATTTTCGAAACTTTCCCAGTGAGGACAACCGATAGTATACATACATAAATATCTCTTTAGTATATGTGTTTTGTTATATATAATAAGCTACATATATCAATATATTTGCTAGAATAAATAAGCATAAATATGTTAATATATATACTTATTTGTGTGTGTGTGTGTGTGTGTGGTGTTGGTATATATACTAGTTATATGTGGTTGATCCTATTTTTCCAAGGGATTTGTTGATATATATTATATATATATATCGAGAGAGAGAGAGAGAAGAGAGAGAGAGAGAGATATCTATATCTATAATCTATATCTATATATATATATATATATATATATATATAATATATATATATACGTACGTACTGACATATGTGTCGTAATCTTATGACAAAGTATCCTATTACAAAAGTTTCTCTATCACGTAGGTATATACTAGGTATAGGATTATGACATGTAGGTATATAGTATGTATACGTGTTGTAATTCTGCCACAGGAACTCCTTTCTTAAGTAAACGTATACAACCTTTTGTAATCTCAAAGAAGTTCATGATATACCTCAATAAAAGGTTGGATTTTACTTGGAGACTTTGAAGCTGGCGAATATTAGACGGGGGAGAAAAATGAAGTATTGCCTCAACCTTGAAGGGACCAACCCAAATCCCTTCATTATAAATGACGGATCCCAACAAGCAACCAGATGTAACTATGAAAACACACTTTTTAGGGTTCAACAAGATTTTATAATGATGACATCTTTCAAGAACCAAATGAATATGCTTTTGATGTTCCATTCTCTTGTGTGAGAGAGAGAAGCTAAATCATCCAAATAAGCCTTGATAATTTGCTTAATGTTGTGGAAATAATATGCCATAGCCCGCTGGAAGGTAGCTCCAACATTTTTAAGGCCAAAAGGCATTTTTATATGAAAATGTAACACATGGATAGATAAATGCCATCTTATTTTGTACTTCAAGACAAATTGTTATTTCATTATACCCAGAGAATTTGTCCATGAAGGAAAAAAATTCATTTCATTTGCACTCATCGATAATATGATCTATAAATGGAGTGGGAAATTGTGCTTTAGACAAGATTTATTTAAATCCATGAAATCAATGCATACATCAATTGTTTCTCATTTCCTATCCATATGGACTGGATTCGAAACACACATAGTAAAAGGAATTAGGTAGATCAAACATGATTTAAGAAGTTTCTCCATTTCTGCCTTGATAGTGGAAACATTCCTGGGGTTGACTAGTCAAAGCTTTTGAAGCACATGCTTTGAATTTTTCTAAGTCTTCATCTCATGTTGAACTATAAATCCTAAGCATTTCCTCATAATACCGAGAAAATACATCTCTAAAATCTTCTAAGAGGTTGGTATAAATTTTAATCTCTTTAGGGGAATAATTGGCTCCGATGAAGATATTTTCAATGATGCTGGGATTCTTGGAAATGTTCACTAGAATAGTTTCTAAATGTTAGGCATATTACCTTTGGAAAATATGTGTGTTGAAACCAAATGGTTTAAAAAAAATTTTACACTTCCATGAGAAGGAGGAATAGACAAATTTGATTCAACTTTATGCAAGTCAGGGAGCAAATAGAATCGATGATGCAAGTCATCCCATGGCCTATCTATACTAGTAATTTGTTCTAGAATTGCCTCACAAGATGGTAAAATGATATCAAGAAAATCCATAGCCAAAGTGGAACCAATTTTCCAGAAGGGAACCACATCATCATTGACATCCTCTGATGAAACAAGGATAGGTTCATAATTTGTTGTATTAACAATGGCTTGATATGAAATTTTTGTTGCAGATATAGGATAAGCCATTCCACCAAATTTCCCATATTCTAATGTGGTAGTAAGATGGGTAAAGATACAAGGATTTGAAAAATAATGAGTTCTAGAAGAAAATTGTCGGGGCATCATACTAGAGGATGAGATGGAATTGATGTATGTAACAAGAGGTGGAAGATCGAAAGTACACATCAATGAGGAATACATTCGAACTTCTAAATTCTCACTAGGTTTCTTAGTATTATTTACTAAGGGGATAATGGATTCAACAAATGTGTTTGGGTCATTGGGAGAATAGGCTAACTAATCTAATATAACAATTCTCCATTTTTCGGGAAAAAATATGATGTTAAACAAAGTTGAAACTATGGCATCCACTACATATACCCAGTTCCAACCCAATAAAATAGTATAGTCAAGATTGGCATTGACTATCTCTACTTTCACATTAACAACCTTTCCCCCTACACAAATAGGGAAGGTAGGAAGAATTCCATGAGGCATATGAGAATGACAATCGAATGTGGTTAAAAGAGTAGGAGAGGGAACAACTTCAGGTGACCCCATAGATTTCCAACATGAAATAGAGATGTAATATATGGAAGCCCCTTCATCAAATATAGTATGAAATATGGCCTTCTTACAATATGTAGGTTTAATTTGGAAATCGATGTGATGAGGGAGTCCCTTTTTAACATTTGAGATATAAAATGCAACAACATAGATTTTTTGAGGTTAACCACTTCATCACTGTGAGAAAATAACTCCTTTGTGCATGAGACGACTAGAGTACCTATAGTGTCGACATAGCATAGGGGCTCTGAACTAAATCTTCAAAAATGGAATAGTTCTGAGGAACCCTAGAATTTGGATTATAAGTCAATATTTTTGGGGAGACTTGTTAGCATATGAGATGTAGGTTCAACTGCGGGCCTCTCTATATGAAGATGTTCTTGAGTATCAGAAGTAGTTTTAACCTTAGAAGATTCTAGTTCACCATAATCATGAGGTCTAGTTGAATATCAACATGAGTCTTAACCATATACAATTTCGATGATAATTCCCTTTCCTAGTTGCCCCTTATAGGGGCTCTAATATTAGCATTTGCGCCCACAAGTAATCATTTCCCTTGGGGAGAAGGGTTTATAAGAACATCTTGGGAACTAGAAGAACCTTGTTGGGCTAACAAGCATTGACCATATTGAATCTTTGGGAAAATATGAGTAAGATAATCCACATATATTGCACGGGAATTTAACTTTCTTTTTAACTCTTTCTTGCCCTTACCAATTTCCTCACAACATTTATTCACATTCCACTTGCATCCCTTATATTCCTTTTTCCCACATCCTCTCTTCCTACCATTAGATTTTAGATTTCCTTTGGAATTTGAGGACTGAACAACATTAATCGCCGAAGATTGAGAAGGAGGAGACATAAACATAGTAGTTTTCATCGCAAGAGTACTTTGTAATGGCATATGCTGTAATTGAATCACTTAGAAACTAGCCATATTAGTATCAATCAATCCTATAACGCCATCGAAAAGAGGGCCTTATCTCGGTTTGGTGAGATTAATTTTAGATATAGGAGCATTAGGCATTATCTTATAGAGGACTTGATACTGGGAATCAATTAGCTCCAACTCGTAGGCTCTATAGATAGCCCATTCTTCTATGAACCCTTGTGAAACTGACACATCCTTAGATATTTTAGGTTGTAAATATTTCAAAAACTACTTTAGAAGAGATTTATCAAGGATATAAGCCTTTATCAATCTATTTCTTTTGTGCCACTTGAATGTGATCAGAAATATGGGTGGCATTGTCCTTCTCAGAATTGGCCAAAAGTTCAGTTTTGATATTATAACGGACAAGCAATTGAAATTGGTTAAGAAACATTATAGCCAACTCACCAAACATAGAAAATGACCCACCCTTTAATTCAATATATTATTCCACCACATTTCCAGTTAAGGTGCATTGAAACAATCTCAACCTAATTGAATCATCAATCAACGAGTTTGATGAGGACCATAAGTGGAAATTGATTACATGCTCAGGTAGACCCTCACTAGACTTCCCTTCAAATTTTTGTAAGTATGATGGAAGTTTGGTAGGTATTGGGGGCCAAGATAGGTTGTAACAGATCAAATCATTAATCAATTTTTAAATATGTGGAAAATTGAGAGTTTCTAGGAATGGTAATTACTAAGAGACTGCTCCAAGAGTGGAATTCCCAACATGTGAAAGAGTATATTAGATTTTGAGAAATACATGGCTATCAAGGATTACTCATAGAGGTACTTGAACTATAAGGAAAAACTTGTATTCTAGGGGTGTATGGAGGGTATCCTCCCCTTACTATATCATTACTATCCATAGGAAAATTTCCTCTAGGAAGAACATTATATGAAGGGGAAAGTCCTTGGTAAGGGCTCCAAGCACTAGCCAAATGAGGAAAAATCGATGAGGTAAAAATAGTAGGGAAAAGCATACTCCCCTATTGACCAAATAAATGAGAGAGATTCTCAGACCAAAAATCGTTAATATTAAATTTTAGCGTAGTGATAGAAAGACACCGATACCACATTCAATGATGAATTGGAAGGAGGAACATGTATGCTTCCAAATGAAAAACCTTCTAAAGATGCAAAACCACTAGCCATAGAAGTAATATATATCAAAAAAATGGAGGGTAAAGTTGATGAAACTAAGGAAATCCCATGTGATGGAATTCTAAAGGGATAAGCACTAGTCGAAGGAGGAGAAGGTTGGGTGCCACCGCTCGAACCCGGAATGGAGGTATAGCCAACAACTACTATGCTAGGTGAAATAGTAGAGTTAGAAATAGTATCTCCTCATATATTAGAGGAAGTAGTACACACACCATCCATATCAAAAACCACACTTGTGCTACTAACATTGGCCATTAGAAAAAAGGAGAGTGAATAGGTCTAGCTGGTCTATGAGTGGTAGTACTCACGTACAATACAAAGTAAGGGAGGTGAGAAGGAATATGTTTTGTAAGAGTCCTAGGAGACTCTGAAACACCATAAATTTCTATTTCATCTTTTGATTGGAAGAGTACTATATCCAGAACTAGAGCGTTTCAGCCCAAATTATGGATTAGACTAGGTTCTTTGTGTGAAATAAGAGCCCTAGGTGAAGGATTTGTATCCATTGTGTTAACTTTTATTGGTTCAAAAGATCCAACAAAATTACTCCTTGAAAATTGCACATGAAAGCCCATGAAGCCTTCTAGATCGATAAATTAGTCAATTAGCCACCTTTATATATAAAGAAAAATTAAATACTTAATCCACCTAAGGCATGCTAGGAGAACAAAGCACTCTCTTAAATAAAAATTCCTAAATATACAAACAAGAAAACAAATTCCAATTATTTCTATTAGGGGTGGATAAGGCCGAACACAAAAATACAATAAAGTGAAGAAAAGGACCTCTGGAATGTATTTTGAAATAATGAGGGCCCAAGCCTGTTAGTGAAGGTACCAGAAGAAGTTACGTTGGCCTCCATACAACTGCCTTTGCAGGTTCATGTACCCAGGCTTCGCGAGGGAACCCTATAGAAATACTATGAAATTGACGCAATGTATGTGATAGGTATCATGGGCATTCCCCCGTATAGTCACCTATGTGGTCCCTAGGAAAGGTAACTAAGGACACCATATCATAAACAAAAGTTAGGCAAAGCATTCATGGGTGCGGGATCCAACAAATAGGAGAGGGGGTATCTCTCTTTACCTATATTCACATTTCCTCCTGCTTGACTCCTTTGATAGAAGGGATTTCCAAGATGGCCTAATGACACTCTGTTTACACTCATAAATAAACTTCTATATTTTTCAGCTTAAGTGGCCTCGGATATTTTACTCTCCACAAACCTATTCCATGGCCCTAAAATTCCCTAGACTACTTGATGTTACTATGAAAAAAAGGAAAAGTCTAGTTCATTCTAATTTAAGTGCTCATTTTAGTTAGTTGTTGTTTAGGACAAAGCAAAATAAAAGTGCAACTGATGATGCTATGACGCAAAATAAGTCAATAGAAAACCTAGGCTACATGAGAACCCATCACATCTTTTTATTCAATGAAAGAGATTTCTGCAAGGGTTCTATGAGAAACTTAATAGAGCAAAATACGTTTTATTTTTCTTTTCCAATTTGGTACTCACAAATAAAAAATATAACAAAACAACTAAATGATACCTAAAATGAACCTAACCTAATGCGCACTATTATGAAAATGAAAGATTCGAGGAGAGCTCTAAAGGTGAGAAAATCTGATAAAAAAAGATAAAGGAAAATGCAAACAATAAAGAGGAGAAAATCCCAAAGCAAAGAACACTTCCCAAAGAAAAAAAGACAGTGGACCTTATCACCACCATTTTCATATTTTTTAAAACAAAAAAGACTATAAAACCAAGAAATTAAAGAAAAGAAGGAAACAAGAAAATGTTTTTCTTTTTCTTTAAAGGATATTGAGAAATTGAAAATCCAAAAAGGGAAGCAAACCAAAGATCTCAAACCAAAATCATGACGAACACCCAAGTCCACTTAGTCACAAATATGATCACGAATACTAAAAGACTAGTGCAAACTAGAGTCTTAGCACTTCAATAACCTTTGCCAAAATGATGTAAAAGACTCAGAAAATCAGAAAGAATTTAGAGAACTAAAACCTCTCATTCACCCAGGAATCCCAATCACTTTTCAAAAAACAAGAAGGATAAATCTAAAGAGCTAACTTATAGGTCACACGGTAAGAAAATCAAAGAATAGGTTATCAAAAACTTCATAAACAATAATGATTTGTTCTAGAGCCATAGAATAAGTAGATACTTCAAAAAGAAGTTCTAAAACCCAACGTCAAGTACAAAATGGTTCATAAAATGAAAACCCTCTAGGGACACATAACCATTTCTCAAACAAGAGGAAAGAAATTAACAAAAGGAATCATCAAGATGATTCCAAACCTCACAAAGATCAAGAAAGAATAAACAAACTAGGTCAAAGCCTCAACAAATTAAAGAAATGAAAAATTTTCATTTTTCCAGATAAATACATGATTGTTTAGACAATGTTCTATGTATTCACAACTATGTATGAAGAAACCAACATATGCACGAGCTCCTTTGAAATAATATTCATATGTACATGACTTCCTATAACGAAAAATGTGTAGGAAAACTGTGGAAAAATAAAACAGAAAACTTGGAAATGAAAGATCGGAATGAAATACCAAATTACCCAAGACTTAAGAAGGCTGAAAAGAACAGGCAACAACAAATTAGAAACCAAAATCAAAGAAAACAACCCTTCTAGGAAATACCTAGTGACATTCCCCAATAGAGTCCCCAAGAATCTACCCGAGGGTCCCACATTTCAAGATGTTCCCGTAGGGTCCAAAATATCTCCTTCCTCTATGATATACATACCTACAACTCAATCATAGAAGCATAGATAGGATATATAATTCAACGTACATGCATAAGAATATGTTAGATCATCATAAATAAAAATTTTCACTATCATCCATAAGATGACAACATATATTGGTAAGAAGGCATGAGCTTCTTTATTGATGAATAATAGTAAGTACAAGATAGATACAAACTAATCGAGGCCAAAGGCAGTGATCAATCCTTCCTTCAGACCTGTCTAGTCCGAGCCACAAAGAAAACCTCCCTAATAGATGCAAGGAGATTCTAGATGAGACTGGGCACCTCTCCAAAGTAAACCGGGGTTTCCTAGAGACTAGGAGTGTAGGAGCAATGTGAAAAGAGGACTTGATCTAGGGGATATCAAATATAATGTCAATATCTCTCTTCTTCTATGAATTATGCCTACCCAAGGGGTGTATATATACCCCCTGAACTTTTTTATTTTAGTTAGGCCACACATTCCTGTAGGTGGGATCTCGATAAAACCCATAAACCCTACCCGAAAGATAGCAATTTATTTTATTTTTTCATATCTAAAAATGTATACGTGGGTATAGTATTTTGAGACCTGCGTATGTATGCGTTTTTGTGTGGGCAAAGTCGTGTATGGAATTTCACATATATATATTTTTTAGATAAAGTCAAGTCTGCAAGAGTAAAGGGACTACCCAAGGCCAAAGAATATAATGAGGTCTATAGGAGTGTTGAATGATGCTATAACACATAACTCCCTCCACAAATCACTAAGGTGCATAGCCCCAAGCATCAAAGTCCTCATGCCTTCTCTGGAATTCAACATACTAATCCAATCTCAATCTTTTGGCCTCCTCAAGATGGCCCATAGCTCCTCAAGATCTATCCATCAAGAGTTACAGAAGGAAAAGGAAATATTGGCATATGTAGTGGTGATTGAGTATATCCATAACCCATATTTTTTTACACATTATCTTGCTTAGGTATGGGCTCCCACGAGATCATCAAGTAATCTAGCCTTCTCAGCCATTAGTGGATTTCCTATGAATCAACACATCTCAGCATTAGTCATACCATCATAATATAATAGAAAATAATCGTCATGCAAACTCTTGCATACCATCGTGAGAACATAACATCATTGTTATCACAAGAATCTAACTAGTAAAATTGCATGCAATTACCACATGCTTCACATCCTAGAATACCACCATAAGTCATAACATCAATGTATCTGCATCAAATATATATGAGGATATTACTTAATAAATGGAACCACATGTCAATATAGCCTCATCTCATAACATAATAAATATGAGAATCATACATATGAAATATAGAGAAATAATATGATATAGCCTTCTTATCATGATTCATTAGAAAATTTAATTTCATCTTCTTATATCAATAATGAATACAAACAATGAAATAAGATTATTCAAAATCTGGGCTATCTCGTCAATAATATTAGTGTCATGTTTTCATCTAGATTCCAATGACTTGTCAATAATCATTTCATTTTCCTTCAGCTAGCAATTGACAATTTAATAGGTATTGTCATTTAAGTATACCGTTAAACTTCAAATAAGTCTCATTATCTTGAGATCTAATTTACAGTAGTGTATTCTTCCTTTCGTAATAAAATTTAGCGACTCATGAAATGATGAGTGCATAAACTCTTTATTATTTAAGTCTTACTTTTCTTGTCAATTTTTGTTTTGCATGGTTCTTCTCAAGGTTTCATTATAAGTTCCCAATAACATCCATTATTACACTTCACGCTAGTTTCCAGTTTACATAGTCTATTATCTTTTCCAAAGGTAGATAGTTGTTGTCCTTGATCATTTCAATAATTTTCCTAGCCTATTATAGTGAGTTGTGGGTATTTTTAGTGCACAATTTCGTATCTTGACTTATTAGAATTATATGCATCAACATTGTGACTCTCACTAGCCATCCCTACTCATCATTCATGTTGTCCAACTATCTTAGTGTATATCCTTAAGAGAGTTTGTCATTTGATAAAGAAAGCCCTTAAACATTTGTATATAAAATTCTTTAGGGATTACTAAATTCCAATTTTTTCATAACATTTCCATGTTAACCATCAAGCAAACATAATGTTAACCATCAAGCAAACATAAGATACTTCTATGAACATTAATTAGCTACCATCAATCCTAACAACTCCATAATGTTATTACTCAATATTATCACCTTGTCTAACTTCATGAATTCTTATTAGTTCTTATATGAAAACATTCAACTATGAGTCTTTCATCATTTTCCATATGGTTATTCATTCAAAAGATACCTCACTATTCCCAAAATGTTTCCCAAAGTACCTGAATAATTATTACTTCTTGTTTTTCTCTTCAAATCATTTGTAAATATTCCGCTTACTCACTTCTAGCACTTTTTTATTCATCTCATGTTTCTAGGTTGGTTACAGTTACGAGGTCTATAATGAGTAATCATAATTAAATAAATTTCAAGTTCATAACTAACATTGGCGAATAAACATAGAAATTTATTTCATTTCTTAGAAGGCTTGGCCCTTAATACTTATTTTCTCATCATAATAATTATTTCAAATATATTCAATAACTTGTACAACCATTTGAACATCAACCCTTGATTTGTAAAATTTAACAATATAATTAGACTATGGAATAATGCTTTCTCATTTTTAATATAATATTTACAACATGTTCAAATTTTTGCAACACTTTTACAACTTGTTCAAATTTGTGCCACACACTCTAACATGTCTCTTGAGAATAAAGCCCTAGAAGAGGGGGATTAAAATTGATAGCTACCATTAGAGCTAGAGTTTGTGGGGTTTTGGATGATCTTGGATCAATTTTTTAGTTCAATTTGCTACCTTCAAAACTACTAACATGTAGAATAGTTCATAAAATCCATTCAACCTAGTTAACTTCAACTCGAGATATTTTTTTTAAGTTATTTACCACATCTAAAATTGTGTGTATATATATATGGCCATGAGGGTTAGCTCAATTGGTTGATTTCCTGTCGCTAAAGCACCTGTCTAATAGCAGGTCACATGTTCAATTCTCCTCAACACCCTCAAGGTTAGGCTTTGAATAGTTTGGTCGGTGGGATGCGATCTCTTTCAGTGGATCTACCCAGATTTTCCTCTGACACACACACACACACACACATATATAAATTTTTCTATGATTCCATGTGTAACATCCTAGAAATTAGGAATACAAAAAAATACAATAACTAAGCTATTAACATATCCAATAAAATTTCAACAATGTCACATGCCTGAGGACTCAAGATTTCTTAGTGATGTTTATAGTGTTATGAAATTGCTCGAATTCTACTGATCTTCGACCATTACACCTGAGGAATGAATATTTCTTAGTGATGTTTATGGTATTAAGACATTTCTCAAATTCCACTAATCTTGGACCACTATGCACAAAATGTTGGGGATGACTCTCCACCCAAAGTTAGATGAGTTGCAACTAACCTTTCTTACAGTTGTCGTCCATGAGCCCTCAACCAAATTTCTACTTACAGTGATTGTATCCCTCCAACATTTCCTTCCTCAAGAATGATTGAATGAATGGATGCCTCTTCTTCCCCCTTCTCTATGATTAAATAGAACAACCCACTTTAAAAATTTAGGGGAATTGGAAAGGGATCTACATGTACACCTTCCATGTGTACATGACAATTTTTATTTCATTTATTATAATATTTTCTTCATTATTTGTTATTTATTTATATATTATTATTTCATTTATTATTATTATTACTATGATTATTAATACGGATCGTTACAACTTTCTTCCACATAGAATAGACTCCAATACTTTCTGCGTAAATATCAATACAAATAACACGTAGGCCTAAAATTGCACTTAAAATAATGAAATAACATAGTGTTGGATCTCCATTGCAATAGGGAATTTTTTGTGATGAGGAGTCTTTCCGAATAAATATCAATACAAATAACAACATGTAGGACTAAAGTTGAATTTAAAATAATGAAATAACATAGTGTTGCATCTCCATTGCAGCAGGGAATTTTTTTACCACGCATTCAATTTTGTATTTTTGTATTTAAAATTGAAAACTACAACCTTTCATTTCTAAGCCCTTGATTTAATCATCTTATTATGACTTAGACTAAGAATATTCCAGGATTATCAAATATAGACTTTGCAACCAATTTTTCTTTTATAGAAAATTAAAAATCTTTAAACCCAATCTTGTAATAAATTATATAGCAACTTCATCCCAATATATACTACTTATAATAAATCAAATAACTTAATTTCATGCTAGTTAAACCATAGCGGGAAAAATTGAAAGAAAAGTTAAATTAAAATTCTTTAAACCCAATCCCAATATATACTACTCGTAATAAATCAAATAACATCTTCATCCCAGTATATACTACTTGTAATAAATCAAAGAACAGCTTCATCCCAATATAAAAAAATAGGGCAGAGCGGACCTTAGGCGACGGTGCGGCTAGGGTTTCTGAGATCGGGTTAGAAGAGCCAAGGAGGCGAGGTAAGGAGGCTCGAGAGGAGCGAGGAAGGATCAATCACTCGCGGTCTAAGACCACTAAAGGTAAAAATAAAGGCAGGAGGGAGAAAGAAATCGGGTGGGGCTGAAAGGAACCATGGACGGAAATCAGGGGAGGGGAGAGATCCCCTCCTTCAAAAACGTGGTAGCTGGCAAAACCAGTGGAGGAGGGAAGCAAGGAATGAAGAAGGAGAATGACAAAAAACATACCAGTGCTGGGAAGTCGATGGCAAGCAAGAATGGGGAACAGATGCTTACATAGGGCACAGAAAAAACCAAGGTACGTAATTCCTAACAATAAATTGGAAGATTATCGCTGCTATATGAAGGATCATGCATTGATCTTTAAGTTTATAGGGTTTTGGCCATCTGAAAAGGATCTAACGAAATGGATTCAACTAAGATGGAAGCCAAAAGGAAATATAGATTTGAAACTTGGAGCAGAGGGCTTTTTTATAGTCATTTTTGCAAACCTTGAAGACAAGGAGAGAATATTTGAGGAAGGACCATACTTCATGAAGAATGCTGGACTATTTATGAGGCACTGGGAAGATAGATACAACCCAGATGTGGAGAAGCTATTGGCAGCACCCATATGGGTCAAATTGTTTGGGTTACCAACAGAATTTTTGGACCCTGAGATACTGGAAGGGATTGGGAACTCGATCAGGGCTTTCGTCAAAGTGGCAGAATCGACCAAAAGAGGAAAGTACACATCTTACGTAAGGATATGTGTGTACATGAACATAGCAGAACCACTACTGGAATATATAGAGGTGGAATACCATGACGAAATATGGCAACAGCCAATATATTATCAGCACATCCCCTTTAGATGCCGCAGGTGCCACGAGTACGGACATCTATACAGACAATGCCCACAAAATAGACAGGGGGAGGAAACAAGAATTCTGGAGGAAGAAAGAAGGAAAGCAGAAGGGTCGATATAGGAGAAAAGGGTTTCAAAGAAGTTCAGAGAAGACAAAAATCAAGATCAGAGGGAGCAAGAGGACAACCAAAAGAAAAGAATATAGCAGCTAAAAATCAGAATAAGTTTCAGGTCCTTCAGGATGAGGAAGAGGAAAGAAAAGATGGAAAGAAGGCGGAAGAGGACAATGAGAATGTACCAATGGAGATCATAACTGAGACTACAGGAAAAAATATAAGCTAGAACGAAGAAGCAGAAGTAGAGATGGGAGAAAGCCAGGAGAACATAGCGGAACAAATGATGAAGGGTTCAGACAATCAAAAAGATAATGGGACCGAAGAGGAAAGAATAATGAAGAAGTTGCTCCAAGAATGGAAGAACCTAGATGAAAGATTCATCCCGGAATCACAGAAACAACAATATAAGGAAGCATTCCAAAAATACAAGGAGAAAAAGGTTGTATGCCAGAGATCGGAGCAGATCAAACAGGATCTCAAGGGAATCAAAACCTGGGAATGGACGGTAGTGGCAAAGGGGGCAAAAATGGGGGCAGGCGAACAATAAATGAGACGATTCAAGCAATGGGAGAAACACTAGTTAATTCAGGTAGAGTGATACCTCTGTCAGAGGTATTTCAACAACCTTCAAAAAGTTATAAATGATCATTACAAGTTGGAATATTAGGGGACTCAATAGTAAGGGAAAGCAGAGATATTTGAAGGAGAGATTGAAGAAGCACAAACCTAGCATAATGCTAATTCAGGCAACAAAAATGGATCAGCAACAGCTACAAGAAATTATGAAGAGGATGATACCTGAATATGAGGTAATGGCTCAAGATGTTGTTTGTTCAGCTGGAGGTCTAGCAATTATATGGAATCCTGAGGAGGTTATTTTTGAAAACTAGATTAGCCTCCCTAGAATATTAACAGGTTTGTTTAGGTTGACAGGAATGGAGGAAAGAATTCTCATCTCAGGGGTTTACGGCCCCCACTTACCCAGGGACCAGAAATATTTCCTTAAGAATGTGCAGGTAATAAGACGAATTATCCCTGGTAACTTATGGATAATAGGAGGAGATTTTAACTTGATCAGCGACATAGGGGAAACGAAAGGAGGTATAAGGCGACCATATCAGAGCATGGAGGACTTTAATGAGTTAATAAAAGAACAAACACTAGTTGATATTCCCACAACTAACAGTGTCTTTACCTGGAATAATAGGAGGGGTGGAAAAAACCGGATAGCTTCGACGTTAGATAGGTTTCTCTTATCGGAACAAATATTGAACCGATATGTATTCATAGAAACGAAAATCCTTCCTGGACTAGGTTCGGACCATTGGCCGATTCGACTAGAAATTGATATCAAGAAAAACAATGGTAAGAAACCTTTTAGATTTGAGGCTTTCTGGCTCAGAAATCCCGATTTCTTACACAAAATGGAAGAATGGTGGACTCAGAGTAGAGTTAAAGGGAAAGGAAAAATGCATACCATTCCATTGAAGCTCAGGGAAATTAAAGGTAAAACTAGAAAGTGGAACAAAGAAGAATTCGGGAACATCATGGAGGAAAAACAAAAATTGGAGAAAGAAATGGAAGACATTCAACAGCAAATAATCCTGGAAGGAAGGGATGAAGAAAGAAGTAAGGAGGAGGGCAGAATAATCAACCAACTGGAAGAAAGAAGAAAATAGGAGGAGATTATGTGGAGGCAAAATTCAAGAATAAATTGGTTGCACGAGGGTGAAAGGAATACAAAATTTTTCCATCAAGCGATGATACAAAACAAACAAAGAAATTCGATTTTTTCAATTAAAAATGCGGAGGGGGAAAGGGTAATAGAACAGGGAGGAATTGAAAAATCCCTAGTGGATTACCATAAGGAAATCCTCACTAAAATGCAAGAGGCACGGGGAGAAGCAATTGATCATATCTGCAAGGAAATACCAAAACTCATAACAATGGAACATAACAAGGCATTGATGAGAGCAGCTACTATGGAAGAGGTTGAGGAGGTTGTTATGAATATGAAAAAAGGCAAAGCTCCTGGGCCCGATGGGTTCACAGTAGAATTCTACCAGGCAGGTTAACACTTCTTGGGGCAGGAAATCTTGGAAGCTGTCGAGCAGTCAAGAATGAAGCAAAAGATCTGGCCAGGTATTAACTCGACCTTTCTAACCCTGATCCCTAAAAGTAACAAATCGGAGGATGCTCAAGGATTCAACCCAATAACATTATTTAATGTCATTTATAAGATCATAGCCACTCTAATTGCGAAAATATTAAAACCTTTACCCCCGAGTATCATCTCTTCAGAACAAACTGGCTTTGTCGAGGGGCAACAAATACTAGATGGACTAGTAGTTACACAGGAGATGATTCATTCCCTAAATCAGAAGAAGCAGAGGGGAATGATGATAAAACTAGATCTTTCAGAAGCCTATGACCGCTTGAGCTGGAGATACGTTAGAATGGTGCTTGAAGCGTATGGTTTCTAAAAGAGATGGATCAAATGGATCTACAACATGATTTCAACCCCCATCTTTTCAATACTGGTAAATGGTATCCCAACGAATACTTTTAATGCAACAAGGGTTATAAGACAAGGAGACCCCATCTCTCCCTTCCTTTTCATACTGGTAGATGAAGGGCTTGGAAGAATCATCAAAAGAGAGCTCAGGGAAAAGAGAATTAAAGGCTTAAAACCATGGGGAAACAATCTGGCAATAACGCATCAGCAATTTGTTGACGACATAATGCTATTTGGAGAAGTCACTATAAAAGAGGTAAGGATGATCAAGAAAGTGCTTGAAATCTTCATGGAGGCTTTAGGAATGGAGGTAAATAAGGAAAAATCCTGTACATTTATATTTAACACCCCTGAGGCCATCAAAGCTCATCTAACTAGAACTTTAGGCTTCAGACAGGGGGATCTCCCTACCAAGTATTTAGGGAACCAGCTGGATATACACCCCACTCGGATGCAAAACTGGCAGGATGTTATAGATAAAATAAAGAAGTGCCTAACAAGCTGGTCATTTAGGTCTCTGAACATAGCTAGTCGAATTGTCTTGTTAAAGTCTGTCCTACAATCGATCCCTATCTAACCTTTGTCCATCAGAGCAACATCCAAAGGAGTGTGCACAAAATTGAAAGAAATATTTGGAAAGTTTGTTTGGGGAGGACCTAAACAATAGAGGAAATGGGCCTTAGTCTCATGGAAAAACCTGGTAAAAAGAAAAGAGGAAGGAGGTTTAGGTATAAGGGATCCGGAAATGCTAAACAAGATTTTAGGCACCAAATTATGGTGGAGATGGTTACAACGAGGAAAGGATGTTTGGAAAAAAATTTGGGAAATAAAATATAATATGCCGGACTCAACAGAAGGTAAACTAAGAATTGAAGAAGTACCAAAAGGGTCCTCTATATGGGAATTAGCAAGTCAGAACAGAGATGTGGTCAATAAACATGCTTTTTGGGAGATTCGTTATGGAAGCAGTGCCAAATTTTGGGAGGATGGGTGGCAGCAGAAAGACAAAATGTCAGAGATACAAATCCTACAAGAGATTCAACAGAAAGAGAAAAGGGCAGGTATGGAGTATGTCAGAGACTACTAGCAAAATGAAGAGAATGGTGGAATATGGAGGACCTGGAGGAAACCAGAGGAATGGTTTGAAAATATAAACCAAGAGATGGAGAAAATCTACACTAAAGAAGTAGAATTGAGAAAAATTAAAACTCGACCAGGAATGGACATCCTTAGGTGGGGAAGATCAATGAAAGGGACTTTTACAGTGAAGGAACCCTACTACTTAACAACAAAACAAGAAAGGGAAGATGGTGCTATAGATTAGAGAATAATTTGGGAAGGAAAATGGTGGCCGAAAATCACAATGTTCACATGGTTGGTCAGCAAAGGATGGATTCTAACCTAGGATAAAATCCAGAAGAGAGGATATTATGGGCCATCGAGATGTAGCCTATGCAGCAGAGAAGAGGAAAACCAGGAGCACATTCTAAATAAATGCCTTTATGGAGGAAACGTATGGGAGAAGATTAGATCACTGTTCGGGAAGACAATGAGAGACCCAAGCAGTATTCAGAACACCATAATGCAATGGGGTAAAGGACAATTTCACAGCAAAGTAGTAATAAGAATTTGGAACTTATCGGTAGGTTTTGTGATATGGTTCCTTTGGAAAGAGCGTAACAGGAGGATTTTCAGGGGTCAAAGCAATCAACATGAAAGAATATGGGAGGAGTTGTGCAAATCGATCAAGGAAACTGTTCTATCAGAGACATGGGAAGAGGAGGACTGGAGAATGAGCCAAGCAGAAGGAGGAATAGCTTCTAAATTAAATATGGAATTTAGCATGATCTACCCCAGAAAAGAGAATGAAAGTAACCCTCAAGCTCAAAGCCCCAACCAATTCAGATATCCTGGAGAGCATTTCATAAAACTGAACTTTGATGGGGCGTCGAAGGGTAACCTTGGTCCAGCAGGCCTAGGAGGTATCTTTAGAGACAGCAAAGGAAAAACAAGGTGGGTCTTCGTGGAATGGGGAGGCGAGATGACGAACAACGAAGCGGAACTCCGGGCGGTTCACCAAGGTTTGAGAATAGCAGTGAGAAAGAGATATATGAACCTTGAGATAGAAGGGGATTTGCAGATAATGATAGGGATGGTGCGAAAACTAAAGGATGGAAAGAGTTGGGAGAAAGTTGCAAAAAGCTGGAGGACAGCGGGCATTATTCAAGATATAGTGGTATTGTTAAACATAATCGACTACAAAATAATTAATCATGTAAGACACAATGGAAACAGGGCAGCAGACCTCTTGGCTAATTGGGGAAGTAAAGAGGTGACCAGTAGTTTGGACAGGAGCTGGCCATCATCGAAAGCGGATCACAGCTGGGGAGGACTTAAAAACATAATCACCCAGGACCATAATGAAGCAACCATATTTTGAAAGAACGAGGACAGGACACCCGATCAGGATGAGCAAGGTGGCAGGCTGGGTAATTAATGAGTGACGGTGTGCCAGGCAGGTTAGAGAAGACGGGTTTCAAGAAATGATTGTTACAGGCAGCTGGATTGGTGAGAAGGATCTTCGATCAAGGAGAAAGGACAGTAGGGTACAGGAGGATGACGGTGGAGGTGTCAGTACGTCAGACACAAGACAGGGGAATGATGGCGCGAAGGAATGGGACAATAGAGTGGTAACAGAGGTAAGATATAAGCGCATGAGGAGGGGAGGCATAAGGAAGGAAGGGTGGCAAAGCAGAACGAGGGAATCTACATGCAAAGAAATAAGAGAGGGTGACGGTAATCAGCTGAATACAGCCAGGAGAGAGGGCAGATCTAGGAGCTCAGCAGAAAGAACAGGGACGCGGAGAAGGAGGCAAAGAAGCGAGGAAAGAAGGGCAGCATAAGGGAGTAGGGCGGTAGGCATATGGATGAGAAGCAGAGCAGGAGACAGGAACCAGGGGCAAGGGGACCAGGATGCGAAAGGCAAAGGAAAAATGGAGGGGGACACAGAGAAATTATATATACCAGTATATGAAGTTTCAGAGGGCGAGAGCGAAGACGTCGAAGCTGAATTTGAGAAGGCAGCACAGGGGAATCATAACCGCGGCCGAAATGCGAGATTTACAGGAAATGGAACCATGAAAAGAGGACGGGAGGAAGCTGAAGGAAGGCAGGAACTGGAAGCTGAGGAAGGGAGCGGCAGGCGGAGCCGAGGGCAAGGTCGTCGAGGCAGGGGTGGCCAGAGGAGTCGGGGGGTAGCAGAGGGTAGAAGGAGACAGGGTCGCTGCTGTCGAGAAGGTACAATTGAAGACGGTGAGACCAGCGCGGAAGCAACAGGAAGACAGGGAAGGAGGACTATTGAGACAAGGGTTCGGACAGCCGAGAGAGCCTACAGTGAGAGGACTAACCAGAAATCAAGAGGATAACCGAGCACTGGGAGGAAGAGGCCATACAGGCACAGTCTAAGGAAGAAATGGAGGACTGGGTGCATCTCATGCTGGATCCAGGACATACCCGAGGCCGAATGACACTATATAAACAGTCTCTGCACCTACATTGGGTAATGAAAAGACTTATCGCTAAATCTATGGAGCAGATAGCCTTGGAAATGGCTGAATTATCACAGGGGATCCCAAACCTTAAGAAAGAGCTGAAGAACATCCTAATCACCCTGCTCATGCATGACAAGAGGTTAGAGGATATTCAGCAGTAGCTAGAGGCGAATGGCTTGGTGATGAAGAAGGAGAAGGAGCAACAAGAAGACGCTGGGAATCAATGAAGAAAGGCATGTTTTTTGAAGTATTTAGAAAGTGCAAATCTTAGTTTCCTTTAGCTATGTATAGGATCTATGATAATTTTTACTTGCAGTTATATGACAATAGTAACAGTTACAAGGTTGATGTTTACAAAGCCTGGAAAGATAGTTTGAAAACCTTTTATTTTTGGTTAGCAGTTAAAAACTATAGGTGGTCAATAAACCCGGTTTCCCCTCGGGGCCGGTTGAGACCACCTTAAGATTGTAGTGGTTTCAATTTTGCTAATAGAAAATGGTAACTCCCCAGCTTACAAAAAAAACAACTTCATCCCAATATATACCACTTGTAATAAATCAAATAACTTAATTTCATGCCTAGTTAAACTATAGTGGGAAGATTTGAAAGCATATACGATCATATTAACACTCGTAGGGGATCAATATATGTGCCACGACTGACAAAAAAAAAAATATCTCCTTCACTAGAAGAAGATATCGGTCTCCACTAGGCATTACCCTTCTCCTCGACACTACAAGCATGAACCTTCTCCTCGATAGCTTATGGAACTCTTTAATAAGAATCCTAATTTGTCTCTTCTGGGTCAATAACGATCTTTCACACATGAATCTTCAAAGGAATCGATTCCTATTTCGATTAGATGATTTTCCCAAAAATCATCCAAACCAAAATAACTTTCAGAATACTTTTTTTTTTTAAATCTAGAATAATTAGTAACTGGTGAGAGTTATCCTGAACAAACCCAGATCAAACCTAACTAGCTGCCACTATAAACCTAGGCTACTTGCAACAACCTGCAAGCTACACAATAACAGGAAACTTATGCCTCAACAAGAGTCGAGATGTCCATTATGGGGTCGCCCACTCTTCTAGCCAAGACACAACAGGTCATATATATACTCAATGAGATTTGAACCCTCATCTCGTGGGTTTCACCGACTTACAATTAAACCTTTCAGAATTACTACCAACTAGATATGTTTTAAAACTAAGCCTCGGCCCTCAGATATAAAAATAGCTTTTAGAATCACTACCAACTACTTATGTTTTAAAACTAAGCCTCGACCCTCAGATATAAAAATAGCTTTCAGAATCACTACCATCTACTTATGTTTTAAAACTATGTGTTGACCCTGATATGTAACCGAACAACTTCATTAGGTTTGATTAGGTTTCCATTATGATAGCTAAAAAAGGTTCAGTCTTGTTTGCCATATATTACAATAATAATATTCAAAATATACAATTGAATAAAGTTCCACAATATTGAGAGATATTTACATTTTTGTTATTAACCATATAGCATTGGTTAGATTTAATCGATTCATCGCAGTGTTGAAGGGTATGCTACATGCATGTAAATTCTGTTGTGCTTCTAACACCTAATCAAATCCCTAATCAGTATAATTAAAGGTACGAAGATATTCAATTTCTCTAACAGCTCTAACGAAAATGCAGCTTGCATCTAAGAGCTGAAGACAAAGTTGGAAGATAAACAAAAGGAACTATAAATGCAAAAACCTCACAATACACATATTATATATACAAACATTACTATTGTAATCCACATTGAATATATCGATTTCAAACCGTGAAAATGCAGTTGATAACAGTCCAACCTTTTTCTGGGCTTCCTTCATATTATATGAGCGATGTATTCTATCACTCTCCCCCATATTTACCTTTATAGGAAAAATTACATGAAAACTATAGCAAAGATCATTGCATGATGCATAATACCACCATTAAAATTTACCTCTCAAACACCAAGAGATCCTTTCAAGATAAGAAATGCTTGGAAGGTCATTTCAAATGGGCAGATCAATCTAGTTGCATGTAAATTAGTATTAGGATTCTTGTCTTCAGGGATCGGATGGTATCCAAGGACAACCTCAAATACACTGACTTTTCATCCACACTACAATACCACAATTCTCTTCTTATGGATCATGCACTGGTTTTCGTTATTATAGGGAATTCATTGCGATGAGAAGTTAAACTGGTATGCTAGTCGGAGAGAGTGAAACAATTACTTAATAAGTGGTAAAAGAAATAATAAATTAATTTAATTTGTTATTTTTAAATTTGAAATTGTGATTTTTTATTTCTCAAATTTTTAATTTAATCTAGCTAATTGTGACTTAGAAGAATATTTTAAGATTATTAAATCTAGACTATTTAAACAATTTTTCATTTATTAAAAAATGTAATTCCTCAAGCCCAACTCTAATATAAATCACACTTACAAAATAATTAAAATATAACTATTATTTAATTATTTATAGCTTGTTTTCCACTAAAAATTATAAATAATTTTATTTTTATTATTATAATAATTAATAAATAATGTGTTAAATAAAAAGTTAACACTTTAATAGTCACTATGGCTATGTAGTATTGAAATGAATATCAAATCTATGAGTTTAAAATAATAAAAATAATAATAATAATAATAATTTTTATATTTTATATCTATTTAAAATTTAAAATATAAATTTTTTATTTTTTTTTAGTACATAATTTTATTTTTTTTAATACTTTAAATTAATATTATTATAAACTCGTTTTCAATTTATTTATTCAAAATTTTCGAAAATTTGAAAGATTACATTAATATTATTTTTTATGATTTTTTCCTGGACATGTGTAAAAAATACTGTAAAAAAATACCTTAAAGCGATATTTTCGTACATTAATCTTTATATTATATCTATAAACAAACAAAAGTAAATATCGTGCATCTTCTTTTACCGGTCATAATAAATTTATTTCAATAAAATATTGGTCATTAAAACAATCATCTAAAACTAAATTTTAGAAAAGATTGGTCATTAACATATATGTTTTTATCGTGCACAACCTTCAAAAAATAGTGTAATGAGTCAATCATTTAAGCAACATTTATAAAACATTTAATTTACCATGAAAATTAAAGGAGATCACAACATTTCCTACTTAGATGTTTTAATAGTCCATTTAAGGCGAATTTACATCACTATTTAGATGTTTCAGTAATATCTTAATTACATGAAAATGAATATCATAATAATCACTATACCAATCATATAACTACTAAGTCATTACAAAAGTTATATCACCTCAACTTTCATCTTAATAATATTTGAATCATAAATTCTCTAGCTTTTCTACACTTGAATACAAAATTACTATTGAAATGAACATGTATATTAGAACATTCTTAGACAAAACACAAGCACACCAAAGTAATATTGTTACCAAAAACCAATGTACTATAATAACCCTGTCTCTTTAAGATCAATTATCACTTGTTTACCTATATGCTTTTTTAATTCCTTTTTCTTTTCCTCTTCCGGAGTTTATCTTCCTCTCCATTTCTTATGATTTTTCTTCTTATACACATATCCCTCATTGTGTTTCATACATTTACCTTTCTAAATTATCCTTAGCATCTTTTGGTTCCCTTTTAATTTTCTCGTGCACAAACAAAAGCATAAAAATTGACGCAATGCCATTTAATCATTATGAAGAAAAAATGAAGAGAGAACCATATTCGAATATTCTCATGTAAAGTATCGTTTTCATGTTGATGCAGGGTAGACCTGTAATAATAAGGATCTCTTTTTACTCACGCATATAAAAATATTCACTTCAAATAATTGCCTAATTCCACTTCAACACACGACAATTTTCAACACATTTGCTGAAGCTTATAATTTTACATTCGTGACAAATTCATAATCTACCATTTACTGCAGAAATATTTTTTTCCCAACATATAGTGTAACTTTATAACTCACAAATTTCATATTCTACAATTTACTGCAGAAATATTTTTTTCCCAACATATAGTGTAACTTTATAACTCACAAATTTAAAAGGATTCGCACTTATGCCAATGCTCACAATTTATTTCAAACATAATTCAATTTGATGAGAATTCAAGTTAAGCAATCTGATGATAAGTGTGTATAATCAGATGGATATGCACACAAAAATATGAGAATAATTAATTAAGAAATAAAATATTTACAAGAGAATTCATGGCCTATTCATGGCCTCTCATTCTTCATTCTCACTCCTTCTCTCTCACTCTCTCCTTCTCTAATCTTCAATGTCTTTGAGGATTCCTAATTTATAAAACTAAGCATGATATAGAATCACTCAAGTAAAAGCTCTAAGAGTCTACATACAATGTATACATATGGTAAAAAGCATCTTGAGGCTTTTTCCCATCTTTTTCCCTATTCTAAAATAGAAAAGCTTTATTTATCCATAATGATCCACATTCACTGCTTTACGCCTAAAAACACTCCCTATTTTATTAAAAATAACAAAATAATTAAAATTATCATACCCCTTTTTATTCCATATTTACAAATGAAGAGAGTCTTGATGCTCCTGCATCACATGTAAACCATCGCTTAAATCTATAACATTTTAATAAGAATCTATAATGATTATAAAAAATTAAGTTGAAATCAATGAAATTATATAGAATATGAACACAAATATATATGATGATTAATTTTAACTAACGGTTACCGAAAATAATGAACGATATAGATGAATACTTTTCTAAATTGTGGAGAGTCGAAACTTGAAATCTGTAAGTGGGATGAGTGTCCAGTAAAATCATAATTTCAATTTGAATAAGAAAACGAAGTAACATACCTACGTGAGAAACCTTTTCTGAAAATCATCTAGACATGGAATGTATTACACAATACCCTCTATCAACTTTTAAGAATACATAATATATTTGAATTTCACAAGTTTTCCACTTATATACTATCATACCAATATTATATTTGAAATTCACAAGTTTTCCACTTATATACTCTCATACCAATATTAACTTTCTCTGGAATGAACTTATAAATGCACATAATATGACAAGGAATTTTATGCAATATAATTATTTAGTCATAGAAATAATGCAAAATTTCTAAAATTTCGTAAATACAACAACATTAAATTTCTAACATAAACTTTATTAAATTTAACATAATAATACATGGTCACTAATATTTATTGTTATGTTTATAAATTCTAATTAGATCTAGGTGAACAAAGTTTCGATTAACATAACTTTCTGTTTTCC
The DNA here is from genome assembly GCA_000404065.3 of Pinus taeda. Lineage (NCBI taxonomy): Eukaryota > Viridiplantae > Streptophyta > Pinopsida > Pinales > Pinaceae > Pinus > Pinus taeda. Next base: position 33,516 of record APFE030691809.1, on the reverse strand, counting down.
AATTTCCCAAGAATTCACAATATGATAATTCCTACAACGACTTAAATCGACTAGCTCTCCTTCCCGTCAACGTACAACACACAAGGAATTGGATCCCCTTATCCACCATATAATTCCTCAAGCTATCCCCCTTCCCTCTAGGTCTCGAACACAAGTTAAAAAGGAAATCCCTCCACTGGGAACTCCAAGTATTCTTATCTATAATGAAGATGTCTCAACAACAATAAGTCAATATGCACATCAACATAATTGCCACATAGAATTCATAGCAGTCATAATCATTCTAGCATTGTAGGTCATATCTTTGTAATTATGCTTTTCAGAATCTTACCGAAGGAGTGACTTGAAAAATATCGCCAACATCAATGAAGATCAAATATTATATTTACATGTTGTGAACTAGCCATTTTGAAATTTATCCCAAGGCCATAGAACTTAAGAAAATATAAGATAAGGACATAGAATAACATGATATAAATTGTTTTGGATAATAATAATATATTATTATTTAACTTATCCCCATGCTTACTCTCTAAGCTCCCTTTCATTCCTCTCTCATGGAACCATATCCCCATGTCCTCATCATTCTTTTTCTAAAACTATTAATGTATTTTTATTATTAATGTGTAATATTTACATTTACATCATTTGGTGTTTGAACACGAATCATATGCATAAGTATATGTTGATAATCCAAGGATCAAAATTAAGGCATTACATTCTCCTTCCCCTAAAATTAGTACCATCTATTGGAATGTGAAACAATATTGAGGGGTGGGGAGGGTCGGGAGGGGTGAATTAGTATTGTGGCTTATATTATTATTATTTTTTATGTTTCCTCCTCAAACCCTAATTCTTTCACTTATCAGAAACATGTCACATAAACAGATATATACGTATTGTGAATAATAATCAACGTACTAAAAATAAACATCAACCATAAAAGTATCAATATGCATAACCAAAAGTAAGAACACATATAACAAGTACACATATAAACATCAAGATTTATGGTGGAAGGGTAAAAAAAAACCCTTGCCATGCTGCTCAAACATTCCATTGTGTTGAACAAATTTTATACATAGACGAGGTAGCACCCACTAGCTAGAAGACTCGAGTGTTCGGAAAATTTCGATAGGAATAACAGATATAGAGACTCTTCTCTCACCACTCTACAAACACCTATTTGTTGGAAGCCACCATGACCAATGAGCCTTGCCCAATACCACTAGACACTGGAGAAATTTGCTACTCATTTTGATTTTCTAGCTAAAAGGCCAGCACCTTCTATGCACATTGTAAACCATAAGCCTCAATGCCCTCAACACCTCCATGTGAACCAATTTTGAAAATATTTCACACTAGGCTCTCAAACCTACTCAATATGAACAACCTAGCAACAAAAGTAATTTGAAAATAATATCTGATAAAGCATACAACTTCACATCGCTACAAATATGAAATAGGTTACATAGATCACTGTAGCACCCACTCACACTCCCACACTCCCAATCAATACATATACACACACAATAGCTAAATATTCTCACAAAAATATATATCAAAATATGCTCAATAATCTCCAAACAATACCTTGGTAAAATACCAAGGTTATCCTAATACCATGGACAATTGTACCATAGTAAACTCCAAATAAATACCATGGGTCAATAGCATGGATCACTGGACCATGGTAACCTCTAGGTCAATACCACGGTTCAATAATATGGTTATGTCAATACCATGGACCCTTGTACCATGGTAATGTCTAGGTCAATACCATGGATACCTGTACAATGGTAATCTCTTGGTCAATACCATGGGTGAATACCATGTTTATGCCAATACCACAGATCCATGTACCATGGTAATATCCAAGCCACTACCATAGTTAGATACCATGGTAATACCGATACTTGCAATGTGGATACTAAGTGTCGACCTAGACCCCACACACACCAACAATACCAAGGCAATGTCAATGCCATGAATACATGTATCATGCTAATGTTTACTCCAACCATCTTCATAAGTGTCATCAACTATATGCATAAACTCATCAACCATATATAATATTTTCATAAGCCAAACCAGCATAAGCTAACTGCAACACATGCATAACATCTACATAGAGATCCAAATACACTAACCACCATCTACTGCCTGCACTAACATCTGCAAAAATAATAGAAGAAAGAAAGTACATGTACCAAGTCAACATATGCATCTAAATACAATCATATGCAATACAATCATCAACAATACACATCGAAGTTGACATCAATTCCAACCAACAATCACTACAACCAGCAACTGCACCAACAACTACATCCTCATTGCTAAGACCATCCTGAATGTACCCGATATGTCATAGTGTCACACACAATTGTTATATTAACGTTGACGAGGGAAGTGCACTATCACAATGATATTCATTGGAATGAGTGGTGCCTATTTACAAACCACATGCCCAATAAAAACTACCATCAGCAAGCATAAAATACAGACTGACTTGGCCAGGATAGGAGATAACATAGTCATATATGTGAAAAAGTCATCTTCCACTTATTGATTTAAACTTTTACATATGTGTGACTTCCATATATGCATAATTCCATATTTATGTGCATATATAGAATTTGTTCATATACAAAATCCATATTTCACATATGCATAACTTTCGTATATGCACATATATATACAAGCACAAATATAGATGTCAAATTTCATAAACTCACTTATATTTTTGCATATGTGCGACTTCTGTATATGAATGATTCCATATTTATTTTCATATATAGAAGTTGCAGATATACAAAATCCACCTTCCATATATGCTTAGGTTCGGTATATACACATAGATATGCAAGAGCATATATAGAAGTTGATTTTTCATATGCATTTTTGTATTTCTACATATTATTGATTTTATACATGCATGCATCCATATCTGTGTATATATAGAAGTTGTGCATATATGAAATATGGATTTTAAAGCCCCAAGGGTTAGCTCAGTTGGCCAAAATTAGTGCCTCTCCATCGGGAGGTCACAGGGTCCATTCTCCCCAAAGCTCTTGGGGTCAGGCCTAGCCAGTGGGCCTCAGGGCTAGATTCCCTTCAGGGTCGATCAACCCAGATTTTTCGTGGACGTAGCACCACCCATTGAATAGGGTGTCCATGAACCACAACAAAAAATAAAATAAAAAGAAATATGGATTTTGTATATGTGCAATTGTTAATATCACATAAATATGTAAGCATACATAAACGAAAGTGACACATATGTGAAAGTCATCTTCCTTATATACATGTTTCAATATCTATGTGCATATGGAGAAGTTGTGTATATATAGAAGATGGATTTCGTATATGCATATAGATATGGAAGTGTGCATATACAAAAGTCACACATGAAAAAATTAATTCACATGATTAAAACTAAACCTTATGTTTCTTTGTTTTATCTGTGATTAAAAGCAAACTCATCCCTATTGTTACATTTACCTCCCTACTCAAATGCCACACACCTTCTTGGGCATCATAGGTGGCCACATAATCACACATAAAGCTAAAGGAAGAAATACATCTTTATTGATCCTCCTTGTTATTAAAATCACGCATTAGACCTTCATCTTTCCAACCTCTTGCTAAGATATTTTTGGGAATATTAACCATCTCATGAGAAGGGAGAATTAAATAAAGGAAAATTTTCCTCTCAAGGCATCATAATATGTTGGTTATCTCCCTTCCTTCTTCATTAGTGTTTTCTTATTTTTTTAATAAAATCAGGATTACTTCACATTATAGAGTTTTAACTCATAGAATGAATGTTGGTACCTTAGCATTACAAGTTCTTAGTTAACTCACAAAATTGGAAAAACAAGAGGGGTCACAACCAACAAAAGGAAAGCAAGGAGATTGCATATATTAAGAAAAATGAAGCTTGAAATAAAGCTTCAATTCAAAATTTTTTTGAGTATATGGATCACAACAAAATTAAAAACTTAAAATCTAATCATGTCCCTCAAGGTTGCATATTTATTCATAACAAAAAAGACTAATTGTTAATAATCTTTATCCTAGAAAATCAATTTCTATTCTATAAATTAATTTGGATGATATACATCCTCTACAATGTAAAAAATAATGGAAAAATCAAAAGCACTCTAATCTGGGAAATTTTCTTGCCAAGATCATCTATTTTCCGGCTGACTAACAAAATTTACTACACATTGATTGGACTTGTGCAAGGGATTTCTCATTGGACTTATAAGAAATGACCCATCTAGGGAACACAAGGAACACAATCCATGTTCCCGTTTCCACCGAGATCACCTACATATGCCTCAATGAAAGAGAAATTACCAAAATGGCTAATTTCTTTTAACATCTAGTAAAAATGAATTGCGATGCATAAAATTTCCTAAACTTATTTTTTTTTAAGAAAATGATAAAAATACCTGTTAAATGGTTTTATTTGTCAAAATAGAATATTCTCTTTTTTTAAAATGATGGAAAATGAGTTTATTTAGGCATTTATTATCATGGAAAATTTTCCCTTAAATTGAGGAGACAATCCTAATGAGCCATGTATACCCTTGAAATTTGGCATGTTTAAATTTCATGGTCATTTAAAAAACAATTTGTATAATAATGTTCATGATTAAGCATTAACAACATGACAGAGGAAAGTTTGTGGTCAACTAGAAAATACTTCGTGTGATTGTTTGTAGTCATCCAAAACCACTTGGTGTGTTATTCATGGTAAGAAAAAACAACTGCAGGATGTGATGAAGAAATGGAAGTTTGTGAGAGAAAAGGAACACATCGATAGGAATTCTTGTGGATATTTTTTCCCTCATGAGTCTAACATAGGAGCATCCATTTCATGATTAAGGGTAAGCCGATGTAACCTAGAGCATGGTTACAGGTAAGTTGACAAAACCTAGAATGATGATGATGGTGATGTAGGGGAGCTAATGGTATAGGTACAAGTATGAATATATGATGGTTGAATGAAAAATGTACATGAAGGGATATCCTAGTAGGTCGATGGATGCAAAATCTAATGACCTATGTATTCTAGTGGATGGTTGTTTCTTTATATAGACTTTGAGAGTTTGTTAATTTTTTTAAATGCCAAGTTAATAGATATACTTTTCTAATCATTACATTTTTTAGTTCATATTGAATCATGTGAAGATCTCATCTAATAAAAAAAAAAAAAAATTAAACATTAAGAAAAAGTATTAGAAGCATGTAACTCCTACTTATCTTATTGCACAAGGAGGCGCTCTATAGCCCAGTATATGAGGGAGGCGTTGTCACATTACGTAACGTCACATTAAAAAATATTAAAAAATTATCAGGGAGATGTTGTCACATAATGTAACGTTACATTAAAAAATATTAAAAAAATATGAGGGAGATGTTGTCACATAACGTAACGTTACATTAAAAACATGTGTTAAAAAAATATATATGTGTTGGCTAACATATATTGTATACACTGAATATATGTGTAACATTACTATATATGTGTCAGATAATATATATTTATATGTGTAAAGTTACTTTAAAATAAAAAATTAATTAAAATAAAAAATGTGTCAGCTAATATTAACAAAGTTTATTTGGAAAATGATATGTATACAATTTAAAAAGAGATCGATTAGCTTATTCAATAACAAAGAAAATTAGGTAAAGGAAGCAAAGGATTCAATTGGGGATATCCTGTAATAATAACGAGGTAAATTTCGCGGCATTCTGGTTTTAGGTTGTGATTTCAGTAATAATAATAATAATTAGGTAAATTTATATTTTCGGTTTTTTTATTTCGCTTTAATTTTAAAATTATTTACTTTTTACTACGTGAGTTATGCAATTATAAATATTATTTAAAAAACATAGTTTTTTGTGCTTTCTTTAGTTTTGTTTTGTTAAAGTGAACAATTAATAATTAATTTCACCCACTAATGAAGATTTAAGAGCAAAAAAAATTAAAAATCCAATTACTTAAGTTAAGAGTTAAAAGGTTGAAAATAGATTTAAGAGTTAAGTATATTTTCATAAAAATTATTATATTATATATGATATATATATAAATAAACAATAGTTAAGAAATGTTACGGTTACTTATATTTCATAAAGAGTTTATTATGTTATATATAAGATTTTTAATCATGAATGTTTACCATGGATATTATTAACTTCTAAATAGGTTTTTAAACAATATCATGGGGCAATACACACAAGAGAAAGATAGAGAGGGAGAGGAGGGAAGAAAAATATAATACCATGGGCTACTACCATGGTTTATCAGTAGTATGGATGATCTAGACTTTTGATTATTATGTTATGGTTACAGGCTTTTAATCGTTACAATGCCATGGGCCAATAACATGGGATTTTAATTATATTTTCTTTAACATGCTTGATCGAAAATATATGTTTAATATTTTATAGTCAATTACATTTTTTATTAATTTAGATACTTTCTTAAATGCTATACAATGGGATCATATTTAAGAAAAAGAAAGATGGAAGGGACAATAGGGTCTCAGAGAGAAAAATAGAGGTGAGAGAGAGAAAGGAAGACAAAGAGGAGGGGGAGAGAGGGAGGGAGAGAGATAGATTTGGAGGGGGAAATAGAGGGAGTGACAAGGTTGTGATGAAGATGGAATGACACAGAGAGGAGACGAGGGAAGAGAGATTAAAGGAGAGGATAAAGTTAGGGAGATAAGGGGAAGAGAGAGATAGCGAGACATCGATATGGACAGGGGAGAGGGGGAGAGAGAGAAGGAGAGAGGGAGGTAGATAGTGACAGAGTTGAAGGGTGAAGAGAGAGTGTGTGTATGATGGGGGGAGAGACATAGGTTTGTGGAAGAGAAGGGGAGAGAGAGGATGGGAAAAGAGATAAGACTTGAGAGAGAGGAGAGAGAGAGGGGGGAGAGAGATAGAGTTGGAATGGGAAGAAAGAAATACATAGAGAAAGGTGGAGAGGGAGTGGCAAGGGAGATATGGAGAGTCAGTGTGTGTATGTGTGTGTGTGCGTGAGTGTGTGTGTGTGTGTGTGTGTGTGTGTGTGTGTGTGTGAGAGAGAGAGAGAGAGAGAGAGAGAGAATTTGATGAGAGAGAGGGAGAGGAAGAAGGAGGGAGAGATAGATAGATAGATATGGAGAGAGAGTGTATGTTTTGGGCATGAGAAGGAGAGATAAGGGGATATATATGTATAGATGGGGTGGGGGAAGAGGTAGAAGAGAGAGGGAAAGGGAGGGAGGGAGGAAGAGGGATAGATGGGAAATAGGAATATAGATGGAGGGGGTAGAGATAGAGAGAGATAGAGAGAGAGAGAGAGAGAATATAGATAGATAGATATGGGGAGAGAAAGAGAGAGAGCGTGACATATGTTTAGGGGGTTGAGATAGAGAGGCAAGGAAGGAAAGATGGATGGAGGTATAAATGTAGATGGCAGATGAAGAGAGGAAAGAAGATAAAGATAGAGAAAGTTAGGGAGAGGTAGTTAGAGTGATATGGGGGAGAGAGGGAGGGGAAGAGAGAGAAAGAGAGAGGGAGGGAGATAGAAACATAATGGAAGGTGGAGAGAGAGGGAAGAAGAAAGAGTCTCATAGAGATGAATACAGTGATAGAAGTTAGATCTAGAAAGTCATGAATATTTTAGATTTTCACTAAAAAAGATGTATTTATTTCAATGTATTTGTTGATTTATAATCCTATTTGATCTCATGCACTATATGCATTGATTTTACTATAGATGCTGATTTATAATTATATTTCATACCTTACTCTTGATGCACTGTTTTTTGTGTAGATATTGATTTCTACTCCTATTTGATTGCTTGCATAGGATGCATTGATTTCATTGTAGATATTGATTTCTAATCCTATTTAATCGCTTGCACTAGATGCATTGATTTCAGTGTAAATGTTGATTTCTAATGCTATAGGATTTCACTATAGATATTGATTTCTAGTCATATTTGATTTCTTGCACTATATGTATTTTTTTTCTCTGCAAAGACTAAAATCTATTAACTGAAAAGAGGAATAATTTTACAAGGAGTTGAGGCCTCAGAGAATAGAAGTCGAGAGCACTCAACACAGCAGAATTGCCACCGTACAAAATGAACCTGGGGAGACCAGTTACAAATAGCTAGAAGACATACATAGAACCCAGAAATAGACTCGTAGAACGTAGATAAAGACATTGACAACAAAAAATCCTAAGTACTTGGAAAGCCAGCCGGTAAATAAACAACCACTTCCCCGAAGGGAAGCAAAAACAATAGGTTGAGGATGTTGAACCTTGACTGAGAGTCGAGTTTCCTGGAGGTAGTCATTTAAGCGATATCAAAACCAAAAAGGGAGAAAAAACAGACACAGGTGGCGTTAAACTTCCACATCCTCACAAGGAGTCTTCTCCACTACTAGACACGCGCTGCCAATCCTCAAATTTTCATTTCCACCCATCTCACTTGCTGGGTTCGCCATGGAATGACTTGTAGCTCCAAA